>BMAO01002766.1:0-25065 GCA_019973975.1 Trichonephila clavata | reverse complement strand
TAGGCGACCACTTTGGCAACTTGGAGATTGATTGAATGGTGCAGAAGTTGCTTTGCTGTAGCGCCACCTGGTGGGGAGCTACAACAAAGAGGATAGCATAAAAAAAAAATACATATCATGCTAATTTTCATAGTGATCGGTTGAATGGTGTTAGAGTGAAGCGATTTCATACATACAACATCCATTTTTATCTATGAAGAAATAGTTCATGATGTTTTATTGCACGATTTCAATCTGTGTTCTAATACTTGTGCGCAAAACATCGAGTTTACACAAGATTTCGGGTCACGTTCGATGAAGCATTGCCAGATTAACATTCTGGAAGACAGTTTTATTTGACTTTTCAGTTCATCGGTGTTAAGAATTGGAGATCGATAAAGAATGCTTTTTTCACGTATCCCTGCAAGAAGTTCAAAGGTGTTATCTCTGGAGATCTAGGTGGTCACGGTATTGGACTTCCTCTTTCCATCACCCAGGGGACTTTTTGTTACTTCTATTCTCAAGAGTGGTGGTGACCCATTCGCTCTACCCCATGTCTTGCAGATTTAAATTCAATTAACCCTTCTAGAACTTAAGCTTGTTCTTGTGGTGAAACCATTTTGAAAGAAAATGTTGCAGAATGTGCCATCTGGCTCGTATTTCATTAAACAGAAATTTTAATGTTTTTTAATAGAATATAAAAAAACCATAAGTGAAAATCTTTGCTTATTTTTAATTCATTTATAACACCCTTTTATAAGCTTCACTTGTATGTAACAGGGAATCTTTGAACTAAATTTTTACCCACTTTTAAAAGGTCAGATTAATTCGAAATTTTGCTCACTTGTCCAGGACCAATGACAATACAATAATTTAATAATTTTGTTCCACTGTCTTGATCAGTATCACCAAGATTAACGATTTCCCATTTTCAGATCCCATCCCGCATCTGGTGAGTGGCCGCGGTAGCCTAGTGGTCAAGGTAACGGACTCGTGGCTGGCGTGTCAGGTGTTCGAGCCCAGTACCACTGAAGACCCGCCGTGTAGGGAGCGATGCCGTTAAATCTGTCGAGAGCTCAAACGTCCTCCCGTTGGTGTGGTTGTGTAGTTAGGAGAGGAGGTGCCAGCTCGAGCGTCATCCCCGTTACTTGACCATGGTTCAAAATTACGAGGTCCGTTGCCCAAAGCCCTCGTGTAGCTGAACAGTGCGACGTTAATATTCACTCACTCACCCGCATCTGAGGACTAATTATAGATCCCATTTCCAAATTTGGCGACTAAAAGATTAAGTTACAACTTAGTTCGATTAACTATAAAAGGGTGTTTTTTATTTTTAACTATAATTTTGAAGGAGGAGTCATATTTTTTGGACACCCTATGTTTTTCCTTAAAATATATAATAGAGCGCTTAAGAGGTTTTTGTCTCTATCGATAAATAAGAATTACTTTTTTTAAAAAAAATGCTTGTCAAAATAATGCCCCACAACAATGATAAAACTGACAAAAGTAAAATTATGACAAACATAAAAAAAATGTGATTTACTACATAAAAATGCAAAACATTATTACAAATAATAATTTTGAAAAAACATTCATATACATTCTCTGTCTATTCAGAATTATTTATTAGAAACATCATTTAATGGTTACCGTAAGAAATATAACTCCAAGCATATAAATCAGTTTCACCACAATATTTTTAGAACAGTTTGGTTTTTACCTGGAACTCGAGTTATTTTTTCGTATTTGTTGCTCCCTTCAATAAAAAATATAATTTATAAGACATCTGCTGAAATTTCCAAGTAGTTTATTACGACTGATGCTGTATAATTTTCACATTCTTGTAAAAACAAGTGTCAATAGCACCTAAAAGAAGATTTTGTTAAACTTTTGTGTTCCTCTTGATTATTTTTGTTCTTCTTTTCGCAATTTATATAATTTTCTATTGTTATTTCAGTATATCATTGTTTAACAGTATTGTAGAATCGCAAATTATATACACAAATTAAAAATTTAGTTGAACATAAGGGATTTATATGCTTTGAAATTCAGTTAAATTTCATGTAGCATTTTCTTTCTTTTAATGCTAAAATGGCAGGCTTAAGGAAAATTATCAAAAAAATTGACTGATTATACATGCGTCAATTTTTTGTATAAATTTATTGTATTATTATGATAAATAAGAATATTTTTAAAAAATTTTATTATTTTTTGAAAAAAGTTATATTTGAGAAAAATGTTCAATGTTCCCAAACGGTGAAAATTTGACCAACACACACATTTTTGACACAAAAATCTCGCTAAAAATATTTACTTAATAGCATTGAAAACACGTGCAAAGTTTCAAAACTTATAGCTAAATAGTTTTTTTTTCCTTCAAAAATATTCCTTTTGTTTTAAAATTTATACATCTGAGGAATAAAGTTTTAAGTTAATTAACATTAATTAAACAAAATATTTAACTAAACCTGACTGTTTAATGTTAATCAACCTAAAACTCCATTCGTCATATTAATTTTTAAGTTTAATATAACACTAGTAATTAATGTATATCGGCTCCAAAGCTTAAATTACTAATATACTTTTAATTAAGCCTATAACAAAAATTTAAAACAACATTAGAAGCGGAATAAGTTGTAGGGTTTTTTCGATTAAAAAAAAATTGAAGCGTCCATTTGTGACATTGAAACGACCTACCTTAAGTAAAATTGTTAGCAAATATATTTTAAATTTCTGGAAAAAAATACTTTTTTTAAAACAAGCATATATTTATATGAAATAGTTTGGCTGACTTAAGGCATTTTTAATTTGTAATGTAACATTATGGGATGGAATCAATTTCA
This sequence comes from Trichonephila clavata, assembly GCA_019973975.1. Taxonomy (NCBI): domain Eukaryota; kingdom Metazoa; phylum Arthropoda; class Arachnida; order Araneae; family Nephilidae; genus Trichonephila; species Trichonephila clavata. Next base: position 22,243 of record BMAO01002766.1, on the reverse strand, counting down.
TTGTTGCGGTCATTGAATGGAATGATGAGGAACATATTACTAATTTAAAATCACATTTATTGACAATCACAAATATGTGCACAAGTAATACTAAGAATAAAGAGCGTTCTCTTTTCATTCCCGAGATCTCGTCTGTATATAGTCATTGTCAACCAAAACCTATAAAAAATCATAAGATTTCCAGTAAAGGCTTTTCTGATATGTTTACATACACACATGTTGCAAGATTGCATCATCCTGATTTAAAAACTAACCTTTTAGTTTTTTTGAGAGAGAAAATTCTGGTTAGTTCCCGCTAGGCGGGTTAAAATTATCCCGCTAAGTCTTAGAGGGCTCAAGACCATTATGAATTAAAATTCATCGAAAGAAAACTTAAACGAATTATCACATACATACGCGGTGTGACACAAAAAAAATCGAGACTGGTTCAATAAATCATTGTAGGGGGGGGGGTACAGAATCAGCTCTCTGTGATATTATCACTTTCAAAGTAGTTCCCTTCTGCATTCGGTGCTGCCATTTTTGGAAGACCCTTCAGGAGATTCTCCATTTTTTCCTGAACCTCTTCAACTGAGGTAAGATTTAATTCAACCTTTGAGCAAAATTTAATTATAAGAAATAAAAAAAAATGTCGCATGGGGCAAATCAGATTGTAATGCTTGTCGATTCCTGCTTCCCTCTAAGCCCCCTTGTCTACTCTCGGGCCCGGCTAGTTGTGTGGGAGGAACAGATTAATCAGTAGACATAATTCACTCTAATTATTTTGTCACCAAAATATCAAGCAAGCACAATAATAATCTAAGATAAATGATCAGATAGCAGAGCGCGAAGGTGAGACTCGTTAGCCTGGGGATAATAATACGGACCTTCAACTGAATCCACGATAACTTATACGAGCTCAATATAAACTACGTCGCGCACTAATACGCTAAACTTCTATTTAAACAAGGATCACGATACCTGTACTTTTATGAAGTAGTCCTCCGGTTGAGGCCTTGAATGCGATCCTTATCCGGATTTAATCACTGTCTATTGATAATCTCTTAGACTCCTTCAATTGATAAACTCCAATTTGCACTTAATAATTTCACGGTCCTCCACTCGCAAATACAGAATTTATATAATATACTTAATTTGCATAATAAATTTCCTTGCTTCGGTTGGTAATATCATTGTACCAGAAAAGTCCCCAAGGGGTTAGTTATAGACGCGTATGGATCCGTCACACACACACAAGGTGAATAAGGAGGATTCCCCATCACAGTTATGTTTTTACTGGTCAGAAACTGCCTAACAGATAGGGCCGTGTGAGCGGGTGCATTGTCTTAGTGCAACTGCCATCCATCACTCCCCAATTCTGGCCTCTTTTTCTCCAACTTTTTTCACGAAGTCTTTTTAGTATTTCAATGTAGTAGTGTTGATTAACAGTCTGGCCAAGGATGTGAGTAGGAACTCATATCACGAATTTTGGCAATGTTTTGGTCTGTAATCGCTACCTTGGGTGCCCAACACGTTCATCATCTTCCACACTGTCCCTTTCCCCCTGAAAACCGCTAATGTCATTCAAATACATGTGCACAAGACAAAGTGCCATCTCCATAAGCCTCGGTTAATATTTGAAATGTTTTCGTGGCTGATTTCTTAAGTTTCACAAGAAACATAATGTTGATTCGACATTTTTCTGGCCAAATGCAGTTGCACATGTTCACTCAATGACGCAGCACTCCCACGTGACGTTATTCGTAAAAGCGAAACTGGCCATATGGGTAGAGGAGGTGCGTGGGATGAGGTCACCAAAACAGTTGTTGCCAACTCCATTCTTTTTTCAAGCTACACGCTTAGTCTCGTTTTTTTTGTCACACCTTGTATATTATGTAAGCTTGAAACATAGACACTGTCCTCAATTTTTGTGCCAAGAGTTTAAAATTGAAAGAAATTTAAATAAGAGCTCCTACGAAATTCGTTTCTTAGTAAATGTTCAACAAAGATTTTTAATTACATTTCACGATTGTGGAATTTTCTCTTCGACTTAAAATAGCTAGGTATAAGTAGAAAACAAAGGTCCCACGAAATCAATGAAAGAAAGATTAATTAATTTTTTTTCTTTCATGTTAAATTTTTCTCCGCCATGATTTATTAGCAACTTGTTGACAATGATGAATAGCCTTCATCACAATGCCAATTGATTTCTTATATGTGACGGAAGATGATTCATAGCATCAAGAAATAATGTTCCAAAATAACAAAGCGTTAATATTTGTATCATCAAAACTTTATTTTATGGAATCGTGCCAGAACATTTAAAATTTAAATTTCGTTTAAGGAAAAAGGTTTTAATTTTTAAAAAGTTCATTCCCAATTTATAATAATAGTTTAGTGCACTTTTTTTACAAAATTTATACCTGTTAGATAATAAATTTGTTGAATACATTTATTTGTCGTTTTGAAACGGGAGACTTATCGAGATCTATACTTTTAACAGTTGTAATAGTAAATACAAATTCCTTTTTCATCTGCAAAATAAATCGCAAGTGCTTTCCTTAGAAAAAAAAAGTAAATATTTTGATTTTTAAACAAATTGGGAAAACTTACTACATGTCTTTTAGTACGATGAAATATCTTAAAAGTAGACAAATTTGGAGTTAAAAAAACTATTGTTTATATTTTGACAAAATATGACGTAATGAAAATTTAAGTTGAATGATTACTCTTGGAAATGGTCTGATGCGATTTATTATTAATAACTCGGTTTCTCTTGTAAAACACGAATTAACAATTTTTTTTGTTTTAGTACGAATTTTTAAAAAATCTGGGGATTTGTGCCGATTCAAAAAAAATCCAATTTTTTCTAATACAAATTAATGAAAAAAAATTTCAGCTACTGAAATATTACGTTGATTTGGTGCTTATTATTCAAAAATAGGGTTTTCCTTTTAATCGGGAAAAGACAAAAATTCGTTAAATTTGGGTCTTACTGTATATATTTTCCTTTTCCAAAAAATATTATTTAAATTAATAGCTATTAATCCTTAAATCCATTTTTACATACACACAAATTTCCTAGAAGCGTAGCTCAATCAAAAATCAATTCAGCAACCAACTAAAAACAAATCCTAAAAATACCCTTTCAATTCCTCTCAGTTTTAGCAAAGCCCTGAAGCTCTAAAACTGTTAAAAGAGTGACATTTGACATTAAAGTACTACAGGGGAAAGATTTGGGAAATTTCTCTGGAAAGTTACTTTTAAAAAAAAAGGACACATTGTTCACTTATTATTTTCCGCTCTAGCTAGTTTAAAGGTTTAAGTAAGGTAGAGAGAATGTGTGTGTGAAGACCGTTCTCTGATGAAATTCCGATCCGAAATCCTTTAACATATGCTACGCGAACATCTAATTACCTTTTCTAGACAGAGCATGCAATCAAGAGCTCTCATTATCTTCCACAAAGTGTGGCGTTAATTATTATTTCTCCCTTTACAGGATGAAAGAAACCAGATTTTAACTACCAACTGCTGGCTCAATCAGGTAATGATGTTTTGTTTTTTTCACACCATCTTATGTTCTGTTGCCAGAGATATGAATGAAAACTTAAAAGATGTTTCTTTTTTTAGTAAATTGTGTGGATGTATTTTGTTAAATTGGTTCAGGGTGAGGGTCATTTCGTGTGTTTCTTCTTATTAACATATATTGAATATTCATAAGAATTTTTTGTTCCACATTTAGGAGGGAGGGGTAATGTTGAATCTATTATTTTTTACACTAGTTCATGGCAATATCATGCTGTTTGGAATATAAAATTTAATTTCAATGGCATTTTTATCGCGCTAGAATTTGTTTTGCTCAGAAATTTTTAACAGATTTTTGTTTGTAACTTTTCTAATTTTATGCAATACTTTATTTTTGTTTTTAATTTGATGTTTTTCTCCAAAAAAAATTTTTAAATTGAATTTTTGCTGCATTTTTGTCTCCTTAATTCGTAATATAGTTATATTATTTTCAATATCATGCTCATATTTATGAATGTTTGTGAAACCATTAAAATTTGTTCAACTTTTCAAGGCTCTCATTTTTCAATTCCTACTATTTGGCTCACACTCTCTATAATATATCTTGTTCAAATTTTCAATACTTCCTATTCACCCAATCCAGTTCAAATAATTTTTAAAACATGACACTTGATGTTAATACAGTTTTTTCAAATATTAATTCCTGAATTTCCGATTAATTTAATTAAATTAATTACCGGTTTTCAACCAATCTAACCAAACCGGGGTATGCAGTGTTACAACAAATGCCCTTTTTTCAAATCCTATTATTACTCTCTCCATATATATATATATGGCTAATAAAGTACTTTCTATTCATTTATTCAAAGTGGGAAATGATTTTAAAAAAGTTTTTTTTTTTACTTGTTTAAATACTGGTCGTATAAAACAATGAATTTTTATAAAATAAATTTCTTTTGCCTAAAAGTAACATATGTTTATACAACGGTTAATTATGTTGCTTTGGTCTTAGAATTTCAAAGCACTTTAAAAATGTTTCTTCAGTAACAATAATTAAAAGTGAATTAATAGTCGAAGGACTAATTAAACAATATAATTAGTCATTTGATATGGATGTAATCAATTTCTATCATCTTAGAATAATATTAACTGCATTCATGATGTTGTTATAGTGAAGTATGAATAATGTATGCGTAATTGATTTTCTTAACTACAAGAAGTTTGTGCATAATCGAAACAATGCAAAGTGTTTATTCTTCCAAAAATGACAAGAGAGTACTTAACACAAAAAGGATGTATTCGTGTAAAGAATTCAAGCGCTTGAAGCTTTCAAGAATTTATAGATTTATTATTTTAAGACATTATGTATACTAGAAGGAGTACCTACCCCCCCCCTACTCCATTGTTCAAATTATAAAACTATTCAAACTCTTAGCTCAAATTGTAAAACTGTAATTTACATATGTTATGTAGTTCACATACAAACGTCTTCCTTCACTTTTCAGATACGCATTTATGATATGATGTTGCGTAAATCTTTGAGTTTAAATTGGTTGATTTAAATGAAAATAGTACCTTATTGCCTTTTTGTAACCATAGTATTGAACAGGACTTATTGCCTTTTTGTAACCATAGTATTGAACAGGACTTATTGCCTTTTTAATATTGTTTTCGTGTATGAGATAAAATTTGCAATACATTATCATGACTAACTGTTTTTGCACGTCCATGCAAAGCCTCACAGTTATCATAAAATAAATTTATTACAGCTCCAAGAAAAACTTTTTTATATATAAGAAAATAAAAATTAATATTAAGCTTACCCTATCTTCAAGTAAATAGAAAAAAATAGATTTACTTTCAAACACACATTTTTGCAAATCAAAATATAATTTCAAAGAGTTTTAATTCACTTTTTAGAAAAATCATTTTGTTGTTTTTAAGAAACCCTTAGGGAAAAAAATAAATCTAGCCATTAAATGCTTGATATAATTTCTGTAAAAATATGTTAAAGGCAGTAATATCTCAAATATGGAAAAACAATATTTAAGAGTACACAGTACGATTCAATTGAAAAAAATGAGTCAAAAAATCAAATCTAATTTTTTTTAGCCTAAATTATATTTTATACACTATTCTACAAACTCACAAAATTTGAAAGCTCCAAGTTTTTTTTAAAAAAAAACAGAGTTGTGATAACATTTATGTTGTTTTTATTCACATCCAATGGCAAATCAAAACTTTAAACTGACTTATCTCGGAAAGATAAAATAACTAGTTTGTCTTCATTTAAAATACTAAGGCATTTTTTTCTATTGTGCTAATACTGAGAAATTTTTTCCCCTTGTTGCTAATAGTACATGGAATAAAAGTTGGTATGCATTTTTCAATCAAAGCAATATTTATTTTTTAAAAAAATAATTGAATTTAGAACTTATACATTTTTTAAGGAATTTTCAATTAGCATTCATAAAAAGTATTGTGCAAATATCAATCATGTTATCGCAAAACTCATACCAACTTTTGTTATACATAGTTTGACGTACTTGTAATCAAATTTCATATATATACATTAATTTTTGTAGGAGGAGTAGCATTTTAAAATCACTTCATAAGTTTCAAGTTTTTCGCTTAAAAAATTAAATGGTTAGTTTTTTATGAAATTTTGAATACAAAATCTGTTTTACATCATACATACACATAGGAGGCAACCGAAAAAAATTATGAAAATCATTAAATTAATTTATTGTGTGTAAATCGTACCATGTCCCCCCCCCCCCCTTAAGAAAAATTTTTTACTTGGGAAAGGAAATGCTCTAAAAAGGTATTCAGTTAATCTGTATTTAAAAACCATTCTAAAATTTGCATCCATTTTTTAAATTATGAAAGTAATTCATAAATTGATTTAAAATGCGGCGTAAGTAATACTTCAAGTTTTCAAAATCTTTTTATTGTTCATGTATCTATATTAAATTTGTAAACATTTATTGAATTTTTCTTAATAATTCTGCAATTAATTGTTCTTCCACGCAGAACTCTTAACATATAAACGAAACACATACTCTTTGGAGAAAGTCTTAAAACTTCTTAGTGGACGCCATCTAAAATGGTTCTTTGGAAGATAACGACGTTACGGACGATTAAATATAATGATAATTAATGTCAACAAAGTACAGCTGTACTTGAAAAAAAATTAAGAAATACACTGCTCATACTAAACTTAAATAACTTCGCTCGGTGAAATATATTAATACCCGGTTGATAGCTCCAAACCTTTGTTGGATGAGCTCGGTCTTTCTGGTCTGTTCCCTCAATAGGATGCTCGATATTCAACTAAATCGAAAATTTAAAGCAATAAAAGTTGGAAGTCGCAGACCGACACATAACGACTGGAGCCATAGGTTGATTAAAAAGGTGTACCTTATTTAAAGAAATCATTGGTGGGATGGTACGAATTGTTGGCACGGAAGTTTTACTAATAGCTCAGTGATCAGATTTGATCTCAAAATTTAGCTGTATTACCCGAGACCAAAATATTTACAAACAGCACGAATCGTAAGCTGATTTATCCGATGAATATGCAGATGGATACATAGTGAGTTTTCCCTCAAGATTATCTAACAAAGAGAGTAAAAGGTATTGGGATCATGAATTTAGTTCATATTTTGTAGGATGGTAGATTTAGTTTCCCTGTTGATGAAGATATATGGCTATAGGGGCCACTACTCAATCGTTTTATAGATATTTGCAATTGAAGACGCAATTTACTCGTTAATTTCAAAACTGTAGCAAACGGTCATTATGTAATGGGTTTAGCGTAGCAGCAACGAATCGGTGTTCCTCTTCGGACCCGGCGTCGAGTCCATGGAGGATGAATAACTTTTTTAAAAAATATCTGTCTATTTTTAACGATAAAAATACACAATGGAACTTAAATAAATTGGGAATGAAATGTCTTTAATGACTAGAAATCTTATAAGTGTTTTATTAGTCATTATCATTCGCTTAAGTACAGAATAATATTTATTACAAAACAATAAAAACATTTCGCAAGAAGAATAGGAGAGAATCCCTTTAACTGCTAGTTAATCGGGTCTGGAAATAATAAATAAAACATATGAGATTGACAGAACTAGTATACAAATATGACTAGCTTCATATACCCCTCATTGTCCGTACAATGGTGTAAATGTACAATGGTACGTACAATGATCATAAAAACAAATGAAACAATTTCGAAAAGCATTTCGCTCATAGAATTTGTGCATTATTACCCATTACGTGTAATAGTTTGCTACAGAACTGAATTTAACGAGTGAATTGCATTTTCAATTGCAAATATCTTAAGAATTATTTAGTGGCCCCTATAGCCATATATCTTCATCCAATAGGGAAACTAAATCTACCATCCTACAAAATTTGAACTAAAGCCGTGACCCCAAGACCGTGAACTCTCTTTGTAAGTCCTAGATGTGTATAAGTCAGTCAATCGCACACGATTTTTCGGAAAAATGCTTTCTAATTGGAAACGATTGAAAAATTAGATAAAACGGAAGGTTATATAAGTGCAGTATATTTCATTTACAGACGTTGGATCATATTGCTAACTATTCTGTCAATTTATATATGCTTTGAAACTAAAGTTAGTCAAGTTGTTTATTAAAGCGTCTTTGAACACGTACGAATGCTGGTTTGCTCGTTTGAAAATTTATTTTAAATGAAATGAGTAAGTTACTCTTTTTTTAGTTACCTATTATACGAGTATTTGTTTTAATGTTTCAGAAAAGGTTATACTTGAAGAATTCCGAAAAGGACTCGTTCATTTATGAGGAATATGACTTTGATATTATACTGAAATAAAAAATGTTGCAGAAAAAACTTTTCTCCATACAGCTTTAAAATATTTCGCTAGTTTGCTGTATATATATATATATATATATATTTCCATAGCTATGTAGAAAAATATCGTTCAACATCATATTTCTAAATATTAATCTTGGATAATACTTAAAAAGTTATTGAGATTTTAAGAAATAATGGAATATGACTGGTTGTAATGAAATCTTAACTTTTTAACAATTGTTGTCATTGTTCTAATTGTGATGTGATATATGTTTAGATTTGGATGGATTATGGATTACTTTGGAATCATACTGAATTTGGAGGAATCAAAGTGGTGAGAATACCAGCGGACAAAGTGTGGAGACCTGATATAATATTATATAATAAGTAAGATCATTTTTCTCTCTTCACAAGTTACTACATTTTTACTTTTTATCTTCATTTGTAATTCTTTTTTTTTCTATTGCTTTTTGAGAAATGAAAACGTATTTAGAAAAATCGAATCGGATTATAGAATATTGATTTCTATTCTATTGATTTTAGTTTTATAATTACTCTGAATAAAATTCTTTTCTTGTCCTTAAAATAAGAGCATTATTTTTAATTGTATAATTTATTATACAAATGTGATTTAAATCGTGAAATTTTATTTAAAAAAATGACAAGATATGCGTGATTTTAATGATTGTATAACTGAAATATTTTGCATTATAAAAAAAATTATTGCAGTGATAAAATAGAAAGATTTTGATTTTCTCTTTCAGCGCTGACTCTCAATATAATAACGCGATTTTGAGTACCAATGTTATCATTTCATCGGATGGCAATTTAACGTGGTTGTCCAGCGCCATCTTCCGGAGCTCTTGTAAAATAAACGTTGCCTGGTTTCCATTTGACGAACAAAATTGTTCAATGAAATTCGCATCGTGGTCCTATGATGGGTTCAGAGTAAATGTAATTATCCAAACAAAAGAAGGTGACCTGTCGAATTACGTAGAGAATGGTGAATGGGATCTTATAACTATGCTGGTTGAAAGGAACGAAGTCTATTACTCCTGCTGTCAGGTAAAATAAATATACATCTCTTTTCACTTAAAGGACTTATTTACATTACTTTGCCTTTGACAGTTTTGTATGTTTATGCAAAATTTATTTGATAATAACGTTCAAAATTTAGTTTTGAGTGATTATATGAAAAAAAGAATATGTTAATTTTTTCATAATTATTCAAAGAAAAACGGTGGATAAGTTTGCCTTATTGCTAACAATGTTCAAGTAATCGTGGATTCGAGCCCTAATTCCACTTAAGACGCATCATATAGGGGTGATCGGGGCAAGATGACGAATGTCTTAATTTTTCCGTATTCCACTAGGTAGCAGCATCAAATGAACACTACTGGCTCTCCTTTTGGCCTTTCGTTAAACAATAGTATAGACACGCTGAAATCGCCATTTTTGTGTTACTTGTGAAGCTTTGATTGTTTTCCGCTGCCATGATATAACTTTTATGCATGTGTAAATAAGCTCTGCTACAGATATAGATAAGATATATCGTTTCTCTTTAATATTTATGAGTAACTTGGTTTAAATACTACGTATTACCATAGTAAATGTCAATTAATTGCCTTTCTTCATGGTAATGAGAACGAATATTTTTAAACAGACAGTCTGTGGCAAGATGACGATCCGAAATACGGGGCAAGATGACGAGCTCGTCATCTTGCCCCGTGTTTCGGAATTTATTAAACTAACTATTGTTGTCCATTCTATTAAATCCTGTGAACACTGGTTTGTCTGTGTGTATGTCCGCGCGACTTTGAGCTTCCGTCTCTTCTGGAGCTAAGGGGTGCATCGGATCGCAAAAGGTTTCGTTCGAAAGGGGGTGACCAGAAGAAGACATTTTTGCCATCCGGTAAGCCCCCCCCCTAAAGAGGAAGGAATGTCACAATTTGTTGCTTTAGAGCGACTGGCTTTTACCTGCCACATTTTCTGATTTTTTTGCGAGAAAACGAATGTTTCCTGAACTTGTAGAAAGAGCCCCACCAAGTACTGTAAGCAACTGTAGAGATAACGGCTCGAACAATGAGGGCACCTTTTTCTCTTTTTTTAAAGCACTTTTATCTTCTTGTGAAACCAAACAAAGAATCTCCTGCTCTGTTGATTTTTGACAATCACAAAACTCATTTAACTTTGCAGGCTATCTTATATTGCAGAGCGAAAATCATCATCATGGTTGGGTTGTCACCACACACATCACATCGTCTCTAGCCCCTTGTTGTGTCATTTTTCGACCAGTTAAAAACGCACTATAGTCAAGCATGTGGCAACTTTATGGTTACTCATCCAGAATAAACTATCACAGACAAAAATATTGGTGAGGTTTTGAGCATCACTTACTTCAAATCAGCTATAGTTGAAAATGCGTTGAAAGGGTTTAAAAAATATGGGATTGAGCCTCATAATCCTCTTGTGTTTAGCGAATATGACTATGCTGCGGTAAAAACTACTAATCATGCTGCTGTTGGCGATGAAACTGAGAATAATAGTGCTAATCCTCAGACCCCGGTAGTAGAAAACCAACATATAAGCCCTCCAGAAAAACCAGAACTTATGGCAAATGCTGATTCCGATGCTCCAAAGAACCCTGTTAGTGTTTTTTATTTTAAACCATTGCCTAAAACAACAATGTGAGAAGAAAAGAAAAATCAATAAACTGAGCTCTAGCATTCTTACAAGCACACCCATCAAATAAATGTTAGAACAAAAGGAAAAGCAGAAAGAAGAACAGGAAGTTCTTTTAAAAAAAGAGAAAAGAAGCTTGTGAAGCTAAAAAGGGAGTAAAAAAAACTCAAACTAAGTTCCTGTAGGCCTAAGTCTATGAAATCCAGGCCAAACATTCCAGTTGTATCAACTTCAAAGGACGGTGTTATAAGATGTCCTGCTTGTGAAGAGGAACCCTTCAACAGAAGAATGGATCCAGTGCTGTAAATGCCAAGAATGTTGGCATGAGGAATGTTCTCCAATTATAAAAATGGCATTTTTATTTGTGACTATTGTTAGGTACACACTTCAATATTATATTACAATGCATTACAAGTTTTATACTTTGTAAGATGTAAAAACACAGTTATCATTTGTTGTTGCTAATGCCACCTGATCGACAGTAACATCAGATCAAGGTCCACGAAATTCCTCGCGGCTAAGGGCTAGTTATCATTTGTTAAGGCAGTTATCATTTGTTAAACCATGTAACACATTCAAAAAATAAAATATGTTCAACCTTTTTCAGTGTCGCCATCGTGCCCCAAGGCCAAAGTCGTCTTACCCCAGTATTGGGGCAAGATGACGATTTGTTAAGGTTATGAAAAAATAAAATTATCCTTTACTTCTTTTAGTGAAAAATTAAATGGTAATATATTTTAAAACTACAAAGGGCTACTCTAACAGTTCATGTAAAATTGATTTTACTACCCTTAAAATAAATTAATAAAAAACAAAAAATTGTAAACGTTGTCATCTTGTCCCTGTCACCCCTCTGCCTGGGCTGATATATAATTTTTGGGAATCGAAATCCTCATGTTGGTGAGATATGAGTGATTTCCAGTTCTATTATCACTTGACCGTAATCCAAAATTGAGGTCAGGGCCATTTTTCCGCTTAGGCAAGTGCTTAGGGTGCAAAAGATTTGGGGGGCTCAAAAAAATTGAAGGCGAGAAAAAATTAAAATTACAACAATGGAAAATGAAATGCTTTAAAGTTTGATGTTGCAATGTACCTAAAATGATATTAAAATAGAAATTAATTACAATGATGTTATTAATTATTTTGCAATGATAAAAACTCGAAGAAACCCTTTGTGATACAAGCGCAATGACAGTGACTCAACAAAGAATAAGGATGTCTAAAAGTAAAAGATTGTAAAGTGAAAAGCGATAAAAAAAGATCCTAATTAACAAGTTGAAAAAAACAGTTCATACAATAATATATACTCTATATACTGTAATTACAAATGGTTTCGTTGATTTATTGTAATAATTTACAAAAGAGTGTGGTTGTGGATGGCCCGTGATGCCGTAATGTAAGAAATTATCAAGAGTAGCCAAATCATGATACTATGCTTTCCTTTCGGCTACCGGTTGGTAGTCCAGGATACGGTAGGTCAATAAGTAGTGGATAATGGAAAGGTTCTCCAAACAGCAATAACAAAGAAAGGGAAAAGAGTAAGAGTTTTGAAAATCGCTCCCAAATTAAAATCTCTTCTGAACTGTTTGAATGGGTTTACTAATAGTGTGTGGGGGCGTAACAATTTAAAGTGCCTAGGACGCCGTAGAGGTTAAAAACAGACCTGTTGACAATAACCTTCGTATTACTTCAAAGTGAAATATTAATAAACTGGTTTATTTCATCATGCAAAGCAATAGTGGATGAGATACACTCAAAGTCATCACTTGGTATGGACTGACTAATTGATCGTTTATTAAAACGTTGCACATAAGAATTACACAAGAACTATTGGCAAAATCATGTGTGAGAGAGAATTTATTAACATCGTACTAAGCACCACGAGGGCTATTGACGATGAACATCGTAATTTTGAGTCACGGCCAGGCGACGGGAACGACACCTGGTAGGAGATGGTTCAATCAAATCTCGATTGAATAAAGACTAGTCATGTAGTGGAACTGATGCATGTTAAATCTGTCAAGGCTCAAAGTCTTCTCGCTGATGAGGTGTGGACAGGGACTTCTTGAGGCGCTGGGCCCCTACACAAATGTAGATTCCCGATGACACATAAAACTATAGCATACGTTTACAAGTACTCGAACAAACAATAACCCGAAACAAATAAATGAGTATGACTTACAACCACACAAACCAGCCCGACCAACTGTTGCCTTTTAACTGCATGAGTAATGATGGTGTATGGTGGTAGGCCTAGGTCTGTACGTGGACGACAATCTATATATGTAGCCAGTTGACTTATAGTCCGAAATTACCAGTTTTTCGGAGAATATATACAACCGGAAATAATACTTGACCATTGAAATTATTCGAATCATGCTCTTATTAAGATTGAGTCGAGAACGAGACGAGGCCCCTATTGCATCCGAGGCCTGGGCCCAGTTAGCCCATGCCTTAAGACGTACCTGGTTGTGGATGTTCAGAAACTGGAGGGACAGCTCATATGTAGTAGTTATTGTTCAAAATTAAGAGTTCAATCACCAATAAACCTAATTGCAACGTCAAAAAACAATCCATCAAGAAGCACACTTGAGATATAAATTATCCTCTACTAACTTACTTCGTTAACTTTGGATGTCCATGCCAAATAAATGGAAAAAAAATAACATTCTTGTAGCCTTAAAATAAAACTATAAACGTTGAATACACAAAGGAGCCTACACATAAATATTAACGAATATTCAGTCAGGGTCAATTAGGGTATTTTAGGGTTTTCTAAAATTGTGCTTATAGTTAACTGTTTGGTTACGTTATTTACAAGACGAATCAAAGATAAACGGAAATATGCAAGTAAAAAAAATAAAGAATTCATTCTTCAGAACTTTGATTTCTTAGAAAAATTATCCTGTTTCCTAATCATAGTCTCGAAAACTATAAAGATTCTAGTTTTTTTAAAATATTTAATGTGCATGCATCTAACAGGAACCGTATCCGGACGTGACGTTCCACATTGTCCTACGCCGTCGTCCCCTCTTCTATGTCTTCAACCTGATTCTTCCGTGCATGCTGATTACTGGAATCGCCCTGCTCAGCTTCTACATGCCTTCGGACTCGGGGGAGAAGGTCACCCTGGGCATCACCACCCTCCTCTCCATGACCGTCTTCCTCATGGTTATCGGAGAGAGCATGCCGCCCACATCAGACACGGTGCCGCTCATAGGTTGGTTGATTTTGTTTTATCTTTTTGGGATGAGACTTCTGAAACCAGATAATGAACATGGAGCGCCTGCCCTTTAAATGTTAAGAGAGTTAACACTTTGTATATCTATACCAGAGGGGGGGGGCGGACTTTTCCAGGGTACGGGCTACTTCAGGTGTTTTTTAAGGGTGTTGCAGTTCACTCAGTGAAATAGGTGGGGCCATTCTATATTAAAATTGTATGGTGCCCATGCTACATTTTCTTTTATTTATTTCGACATTGTATCTACCTTCTTATTCTGACATGAATCACTATTTTGATTACTTAAGTACTAAATGCTTTTCTGATATTTGCTCAAGTTCAGTATTTGAACCTTCTGTGGCGGTGCCTGGCTGTGGACACGGCTATTCAATGCAGCAGAGCAGAGGAACCGCCGTGATCCGATGGGAACCTGAAACTGATGCATGTGTAATGTTTTCCTTTGCAATCCTGCTGCCATCAGCAAAATTTTAGCATCAATCCCAAGGCCAATCCCAATGAAGGTGGGGTGCAGAGGTACCAGTGTCTCAATTACCAAGTATCGATACTATCAGGAAGCTAATCATCAGCATTTATTTCCCCTTCAGTCAGGCAGGTGGGAAAGTTCATGTGGTATCTGCTGATCATAATTTTCCCACCACAGGTTAGCGTGTGTGAGAGCGTCGTCATTGTATGCCACTACCTGATGCACTTTTACAGGGGAGTCTGGGGTCCGGCTCCCCAGCTCTTCTGTTTTTCTGATCAATTACAATTCTATATAGTATGCAAAATAATTAAGTATTTGTTTGTGGTTAATTTTATTAGTGCTAGTCCTTAATTGATTTTCCATGTTTTGTTCTCAAAATCAAACCAAATGAAAGATATTTGGAAGGCAGCATTAGGCATGGTACGGAAAGTGGACTTTGTTATAGACCCCCACTCCCATGGAAAATTCTCTTCTTTTCTTCTGCTACAATGAAGTTCCGTGTCATCTGCATTATCAAATCGTTTAAGTAAACACAGTTAAATGTGGTTAGCAAAGGCCAGATCTCAGTCTAACTTGGTTATTTGACCATAATGTTTCCTTTAGTATGTGCGTTTTGGGTCTGCAAGTGAAGCAGTCACCCCGAATGTCTTGTCTGGTCTGGTCGAGTCGATCGACTTAATATCCCTCCTGAGTTGTATTATTTTAATGATTTTTATTGTCGAGTTAATTCATTCGCTCTCGTTCAAGCTCAGGTAAGCGTGAAGAGGAAATATGGACTTGTACTTTATCTAACACTCGGCATTTAATTTTATTGGTATAACAGAAAATAAATGATTCAGGCATATTAATTTGCGGACGAGAGCTTTCTGTATTTTCAGTGGTTCAGTGGAGGATAACATAATGGTTTGAAGCTCACAGCATGATGGATGGGCTTGCAGAGGTACTGGGATGAAATAGGATGATTAGTATCAGGTTCTGCTGCGGCCATTTATTATATAATTTTAATTGGTGGGTGTGCTGGTCTTCAGTGGCGCCAGTACTTTATCCGCTACATCTATGCAAATCCATGGAAGGTTCAAAGAAAAGTCAGTTTGCCATGATGATCAAGTCTCAGGATGCAGGCTTCCGTCCCGACAATTTCTTTATGACGTTTAGAAAGCCATTTGTGAAAGTGTATAGGTTTATAGAATCAGGCTTTTCCTTTTAGTAGTCATTTGTAGTGAAAACGCGGTGTGGCAGGAAGATCAGAAATGGATAACATATTCAGATTCTGCACTGTGAACTTTTAGATGAGTCGTTCTTTATAATGTGTCATTAGCTTGACCTCTTTTTAAACCTATTCTTCATTTAATTTAACTGTTTAACAGTCCATTCATTCTCCTAGAGTTGATTGTAAACTCAGCACCAGCCTGTTTCTGTGCAGTTAATTACTAATTCAAGATGGCACATCCTCGTTTAAATTGAATCTGAGTCTTAATAATCTTTGGACTTCTCTAAAGTTCAGGAATTTAGTTGCCATACATAGAAATATCTGCTGGCTGGGAGAGATTTCATTTGTTGCCGGAGGCGGTGGCACCACAGGGGGCGTGCAGTGAGACCCTAGGTGGGATGGGTGGGTCACCTGTGCCGTTTTCCTTGGGTTTATGAATCCCTGGCATGGTATAGGCTTAATTTGGGCCTTTATTCTTAACCTTCTTTGTAATTAATATTAGTTCATTCAATTAATAACATCTTCCATTCACTGGTTCCAAGGAGAATCCCATGAATCAAAGGAATGTTTAGAACATTGGGCCTTTATTACAGAAGATGGGCTCTAGGCCCTGGGCTTGTCCAAGAAAGTCTGGGCATGCCTGTGGGAAATGCCATTTCAGAAGCTGACTGAAGAAAAAGGGAGGGCATATTTTATAATGTGCAGTTCAGAACAACTTGTCAAATTCAGAGTGGATCCTTTCTTTGCATGGCAGTTCAGTAGTGATTTCATCTGCAAGAAGGTTGGGTTGTTTGTTCCCTCTACCAGAAGTCAAGAAGGTATATAAGATCTGTATTTTTGCCTGCAATATTTGAGTTCTTTAGCTTCAAACAGTGGTGTGTGCAGTCCTTTTCTTGGAACAGCAGTGACAAATCTTTTAGGCCATGTCATGTCAACGTGGATGTTAACTACCATCAGAATCCCGCAGGACAGGGACAACCATTGTCAAGGTGTTTTTGGGTGTGGCTAGCATTCTTTACTAATTTCATTGGCACGGTTTCCAGAATCTCATTTAGAGACCGAGAATGAATTCAGTGGTTTAATTCATGTAGTGCTGTATTGCAGGTGCATTCTTTTTATTAAAACATTCATTACTATGATAAAATACATTCTCTTTATTCCGATACCTCAATATTCTGGATCTTACAATCTGTTAGTTTAAATATCCTTTGGCCACACATAATTACTGTTGAAAGCAGTGATTTGGCATATTTTGAAAACAAGTTAAGTCATCACATCTTTTTCTTTAATGGACTGAGTTACCTCCTGGGGATAGTGGTTTAGGAAAAGCTGGTGCCGGGTGAGATTGGAGTGTGCTCAGCCAGAAAACCAGTGTGGATCATGAATACTGATGGATGGGTATCAGTGTGGGTTATCAGCTGCCACTTGGGTCGACAGGCAAACAAATTGGAATCTTTGCAGTTTGTATTTTGATGGACACTGCTCTCTGCTCAGGATGAATGCTTGCTAAGCAGGTGGGCAAAACTATCAGTATGGCTTGAACTCTTGCTTTTCTGCCAAGGTTGTCTTGCATTGTAAGTTGGTAATGCTGTTCTGGTCATCCTTCATGACCCAGTTCATCCCATTGATGATATGTAGAAACCACTGCTGATCTCAGAGCTGGGCCAGGACGTCTTAAACATGAGCCAATTAATTTCAGCCTCATTCTCAACTCAGCCCTTAATAAGATCTTAATTCATTGTTTCTAACAGATTAGTCATTGTTTGATTGCATTCTCCAAAAGCTGTGAATTGGATGATATATGCTGGCTACTTATTGGCCATGATCCGTCTGCTACAAGGTATCAAGCAGGTTATCTTTGAGATCATCAACCAACTTTGGAACAGAAAAGCTGGTAGTGATCGTCCTCTAAATTCTCAGTCACAATGGAATGATAGATCTAGTGCATTATGGCTCCGTCAGAAAATTCTCTGGTCCGTGATTCTGATCTCACATCTGTAGTCTTCATTGGTCTTCTAGACTTGTTTCTGGACAAGAGTTTGCCTTAGAACGAGTTTTATTCTCCATTGATGTGCAGCCATTTTTGAAGATTCGACCACTTTTATCCATTACTTTGTCCCTGAGTATTTGAATTTTTCAGAAGGGTTTTCTGTTTTCAGTCATCAAATTCTTTGGTGTGCAATAATCAACTTGCTCAAATGCAAAATCAATAGCACTCCATACACTTGTGTAATCCTGGCTTTTCTGGTAAAAATTGTTTTTATCAAGGATCATAATGTATATACCAAAATTATATCGGATATTTTTGGTTTTGAAATCAACTATCTTTTTCCCAAAGTCATGTGACTAAATGAAAGTATATCTACTGTTAATTGTTTTTCATCAGCTAGGAAAAATTAGATCTTGATTTATTTACCACAGGAAATAGAGGATCAGAAAAAGATACAAATTCAAATAAAATCTTGTTAACAATAGGCAGAAAGCAAAGAATTAAGAACACATGCCCATCACATTTCAAACACAGCCACCAGGTCACCCATTGATCAGGCACCGATAGCTTGTAGCCTTCATCTTGTTGAAATCAGGTCCCTGTTATTTAGAGCAGGTCTCGGCAGATCTTTCCCAGCCTGCTTGGTCTCAGCATGAGCATGCACTGCCTAACTGATCTCCCAACTAGGCAGTTTATAGAGACCCCGTGATCGTTGAATCATTTCTTCGGTGTGGTCTATTTATGTGATTTCTATCATTTGAAGGAAGACTTGGTGGCCGTTTCCCTACTATATTGGTTTTCGAGCATCTATCCACCGGTGGAAAGAGTGACTGTTTCCTTCCCATGTATCCCAGCATAACATTCTTCTAGAGCTACATTAGGCTGTAGATGTTCGATTCAGCCACACATTGTGGCCACCAAAATCAGATCACCGTCCATAATAGGATGTCAATATCTCTAAACGTCCCCACTGACTTCAGCCATCCTGCTGAGACTTTCCCACCTCCCAGCACAAACTAGCTGTGACCATTAACTATTTGTCTCACTCGGGTAGACAAAGTTCTCACAATATGGTTTCAAATGTTTGCAAAGCATGCTTTTCCCCAGTGTCCCTTATACATATTACCAACGCAGAGTTAATATTTTCAGTTTTAATTTGTTCGATAGAAATGTTCTTTCGTAACTATTACTACTAGTGTGCAGAATGTCAAACACAGAGATCATACAGAAGATTCTTGCGAGATGGTGGGATATCTCCAAGCTCTGCATTATAGCCATATGCAAGCCTATGGATCTACAAAATCAGGTTGTGAAGGGCACAGGCCAATTCCATGGTGCTGAAAGGTTTAAACCATGAAGAAACTGAGAGGATTCATTTTAGCTGAACAGTGGAGAGGACAAAATTCAAGTCAGATGGCAGCTGCTGGCATTAATAATAGACTAGTTCATTTTATAGGGTGTTTCCCTCATAAATATCACTCTTGGCTTTGTGATTTGGGATTCTCTGCTCACCCCATGCAGGTTAACATTAGGAAATGGGTGTGAGCAGTATGAGTTTAGACTTATGAGGTCGAAAAACCTGGGCAGACCTGCTTGCAAGTGATACAGATTAGAGTAAAATCTTCATTGCACGGTTCATTTCTGATCTGGGTTGAATATTATACTCATGGTTTGCTGAGTGAGGTTGAACATGTGGATACAGTTAATGGAGGGTAAGGGAAAAATATTTAGGATAAATAGAAAAGTTTCTCATACATGAAATATTTAAGTACAGATATTAGAAATAAGTGGTAAGTGTTCTCAAATATTAGCTCTGTGTTTTGTAGGAAAATAGGAAGCTTATGTATTGGATGTTTAGAAGAACATTAAGTAGAGAAAAATGAATTAGTGCATAAATGCAATTTAAATTTAGAATAATAGGTCAGACTGAGTACCTTCATACTGTCTTTTCCAAATTGTATTTTATTTCGGAAGATTATTTTTAATTTTACAAATTCAAGTGAATACACATGCAAATTCAATAAATTTATTGAATCAAGTCTACATTGAAAATTATGGATAATCTGGATCACAATGGGTCAAGTATTGCCATAATATCTAACACCAGGCCTTTTCGAAATGGTTTACAAGTGACTAAAAGTCAAGGACTTTATACAATTCAGAAAATAGTGACAGCACAACAGAATTTTTAAATTACATTCAATGTACGTACTTTAATGGGACTTTATTGTGGATTATTATTACTTGCTTTTGATAATGTTATAGCCAGTATTAATGCCCACTAGTTTATTTATAACACATACAGAGTTATAATATTTTGGCAAAGAGAGTAGAATGTAATCTGTAGTTTAAAAAGTTAGAATAAGCCTGGGTGTTGAATATTTATGTATGAATGTTCATACAAACCTAAAAGCTTTGAGATTTGTAATTTTAGTCGATATTTCTTCGTTGTATAAAAATGGATATAACACATTTTCAGAAATGAAATATAGTTTAGAAAGAAAACTTTGTATCATATGAATTATACATATTTGAAACTATCATGTAAAGATATTTCTATGAAATCATCTCAAAACCAATATTTTTTATAGGAGTGTTTTAAAGTCTGCTTTTAGTATAAAAATCATTTCTTAAGTAACCCACTAAAAATTCAAATTGGTTCATTTGTTTACAATGGATTCTTTATTTACTGTATACAATGTTTTCTTTATATAATACTTTTTGACTTATTAAATTAAATGAATTTATTCAGGATTCTTTTCCTTTACAATCACTTGATTATTTTAAGAATGTGAACTTCTACTAGAAACTCTACTTAGTGCAGAATTCTTTTCAAAGGAATATTTGATTAAATAAGTGAAGATTATTAATTATTAAAGTCACACAGAAAATTAATGGAGCATATTTAAAATTTTTAATATTCTTTAAATATTTTAAATTGCATGTATGCTATAAAATCTTAAAAATAAATTATTACATCAAATAGGGAATTTTATGGTATTTTTTATGTGTATATTTGCTAAGACTACAAGCTCTTTTACTGTTAAAACAAATCTTAATTAGCATTTTTTAAAAGATAGTAGAAAAATATTTTCCTTAGCATGATAGATTTTAAAAATATAAACGCTCTTTAGTGTAAAATGCCTAATGCTTTAGGAACATTAATAAATAATTGTCTTTTGTCATGAAAAATATACAATATTGAGTAGCTCAAATGGGCAGACTTCAAGTCAACACTGTATTAAAAAGAATTTAAGTTCTAAAATGTACCAATCCCATTATTTACAAGATATATCAAATTAAAAGCTCTTTGAAACCTACAAAATGAAACGTGATTTTGACAAATAGACCTCTTTTAAAATGACCATTTTAAAGTATTCTGACTATAAGAAGATGTCTATGGAAATAGAGATAGTAGGCAGTTTTAAACTGACCTTTGATCTAATAATTTTGTAAATTATTTTCAAACCCAATGTAAGCACATTATACAACTATCATATACAAAGTTGGTGGTGTGTTCAAGCTGATCCTGCCTAGTAAAGTTTGCCAAGTAGTATTTTGTTAGACAATTGTTGCCACTCAGGTTAGTTGGAAGGCAATTATATGTGGTGGCTTAACAAACAGCAGCCATCAGTTGCCAGACAGCAATTTTGGCTGAAGGATTAGCAAAATGTTGCCATCAAATGCTTTTAGGATGTATGGACAAGATACTGTATCTTTGAGTGGTATTGATGGTTTCATGAAGGACAAAAGTTTTTGACAATTAAGTTTGACAACATGAACTGAACCTAAAATTACTGTGACTTGCTTTGATGAAGGTTAGCCATACACTGTGTCAAATCAAGGATGAGGAAAGAATATAGGAGATTCATCTTCTTAGTACTGTGCCTTTTATCTAATATTCATCAGTAACAAATAAAATTGAAATTTTCTCATGCATATTTAGCTCTGGAATGTGCAGATTCGGTGGTTGACAACATGATAAGAAATCTGTCTGAATTCTTGTCACAAAGTGTGTTTAAAGTGAATGTGGTTTCTAGAATACTAGACATGGCTCAACCCAATTTCAAGGTCAAATGGCAGATAGTTATTTAGAATCAGGAGATCAGCCCAAATGTGGAGGTTATAAAATTTGAATCACTCTTCCGTAACCTGTATAAGTTTGGAGATAGCTTTTGGCACTATGGATTAGTTCTCAAGAAAAATCAGAGCTGACAACTGCATCAGACTGTTTGTAATTGCTCAACTTGAAGAGTTGTAGCAGAAAAGCATTACAAAGGTTTGGTTTCAGACTTTCAGAACACTGCATCT
>BMAO01002765.1:0-41520 GCA_019973975.1 Trichonephila clavata | reverse complement strand
GTACTGGCAGTAGTCAGACTTTGGAGCCCCTAGAATCCTGCCCCCCCTGCCATGCGAGATTTTGGGTCCCCAAGTTGGATTTCACAAATGGTTGGTACTCGGCAGCAGTCAGACTTCGGAGATTCTAGAATCCTGACCCCCCCCCCCGGGGTGTGGGGGTTGCGATGGTGTACGTTACACAACTGTTTACACACAATCTAAGTCGTAAGACATTGTCGTGTTACTGAGGTTATTCTACTTTGTCCTGTAGTGCCTTGCTGTTTTCTTACGTATTACCTAGCACTAGTTTAGAATCATGGCAATTTAGTACATTATTAATGATTATATATCTATGCATGTAGTATATACAGAGAACTGTAATAAAGAATGGTTTTTTAATGATATTAAAGAATAAAATTCTACGTTTTACTAACTGACCAGGCTGTTAGAAGTTAACTATGAGAAAAAAAAAACATTTTCAGAGTTTTAACAATGGGTTATTCGCGAGGTATGTTCTCTCATTTGGGTTTTTTCCCATCCAGCCAAATTGTCACTTTTAGATGGAACAATTCAACGCCTCAAATGAACATCACAACTTTATGGAATATAAACAGTTAGTGAGAAAGATAGAGAATACACACATACACACACACATTTGCTTGGACAATATAGGCACATTAGTACTGCCTGAATTGCAGTCGCTTATTCCTGAATTGGATTCTGGAATTATAGTTGCTTAGTGATTCAAAGAAATTGGAAGATTTCTCTTTGTCGAGTTTAGGGGTTGCATCTCATTAGATAAGTACTCCTATTCTCTTATTATTTATTGTACTGTCTACATATCACGTAGTTCTCGCGCTTAAATTAATAAAAGTGAATTATTGTGAATATCTATTGGTTAATGGCATTTCAAACACTACAGCGTTTTTAACCCCCGGGAACCTCCAGATCTCCACCTCAACTGACGCGAGAAGGATGCACCGCAGCAGAGTGAAGTTGGATTAAATAACATTAAAAAACTAGTTTCCTGATTAATAAAATTAAATAATATCATCGATCACAATTTTTATTTACTAAGAGACTTATTTTATTTTTGTTTCTTTTTTTGCTTGTTCATATTAAGAAATAATTTTTATTTAAAAAAAAAACGAAATAAATATATTAAATTTCATTTATATTGAAGTAATTAATTATTTTCTACAGTTATTCTGTTTCATGATCCTAAATTTAGATCGGAAGAAACAAGATAAAAAAATATGTACACTTCCTTCATCGATATCAGATATATTTGTTTAACAAATCTTTTATCGGTTACAGAAGGGGCGGATCAGTTTTTTTTTATCTATTGTTTTAACTTAATATCAAATATAAAAAGCTTTACTTTTCTCTTTTCAGTTTTTCTGTTATTATATTTTAATTTTTTTGACTTTTAACTTTATTGAATGCATTTTTACTTGTTATAGGATCAGAAATTAAATAAATTAATTAATGAAAAAAATAGCTGATAATTCGGCAAACGTAAGAAAAAAGAACTTAATATTTTTTATTGATAATGTTTTTTGAAAAATTCAAAACCATACTTTTTCATACTACTCCAGTTAAAAGTACAATGCATTGAACTGAAGATGTATTATTATTTATGTTCCATAACATTTAACAGGTGTTTATTTTTGCATTCGTTTATTAAATTTCAAGTTCATATAACTTATTTTATATTTTATTTTGATGAACCTAAATTGACATTACAGAATACATCAGAATTTGTTAAAGTTTCAATGGTTTTTTCAAGGAAAATTTTAAGCTTTTTATAAGAGTATAACTTTATGAAGTTATTTTGTTTCTCACAGAAAACCTATGTTTTATATTTCCTTTACTTTGACACAATATATATTGTTAAAATGTTAATCATTGAAGGTATTTACTAACTGAAAATAGTAATAAAAATTCAAAACAATAATTAAAAACCGATTATATTATAAAGCAAAAATTCATCGATAGTTTTTAAATGTATGCCTATTTGCATTTTAATCCTTAGACCGTAAAAAGCGAAATAAAATATATATTTTCAAGATATCAATTCAATTAGAATATAGGCAATATTTAATGTATTTATAACCTTTTTTGTACCAATAATAACACTTTAAAGCTAAAGATTCTTATTTGTTTCAGTTGCAAATGAAGAACTGTTTTCTAAGATTACTTGTTTAAAATTTATACACAAATATTTTAAAATGTAAGAATCATCTTGTTTAACACAGAAATAATGTAAAATATTTGAGCTTTAGTGTATTATTACTTTTAACATTCAAAATTTAGATGATAAAAATAGATATGTTAAAGAGAGAAAAAAAATGGTTAAATGTTTTTTTGGATTTTAGAATAATGGAATATATATTTGAAATTTTATTTTTATTTTATAACAAATATTAGCATTTAAATACATAAATAAATATAAATATCAAATTAAACCATTAAGAACAAATATCGTTAGGAAACTGCATTCATACAACAAAAATATAAATCGAATTTTATAATGAAATTGGAAAATTTGTTGTCATAAAATTACAGTTGCTTCAATCACATGACAAATTAATATGACAAACAGCTATATGTATACACACAAAAATATAATTACTACGGAATAAGTCAATTTACATTTCATTATTTTTCATTTAGAATTACGAAAATAATTTTGCTATGAATGCTTTCATCATTGAATGGGAAAATATTTAGTTTTTTTCTCTTTTTAAGCAGCCAAATTAATCGGGTTAGTTCTTTATAATAGGATAAACCTGAGAAAAAATATTGGATGAATTAAAATTTTTTTTATAAACATTTCAACTGATCGTACAATTTGTTGCAAATACTTTTTAAACTGCAGCATAGTTTAGCAGGCTAAAAAAGTAGCATGTGCAAAAATTTCACTGAATTCTCTTAAATGTTTTTAAAATCTTTTGATTCATCATAATAATATTAATAATAAATGCTTTTAAAATGCTTAAGGTATCCGACTACGTTCTGAACCATGATTTTGCAAAAGCTTACAAAAGAATATTTTTTAATATTTAATGTCACTGAGATTAGAATACACGTAAACAATTGTTTTAAGGATATTATTGCAATAAAAAATTATTTAAATGCAATATTTTGGCAAAAAACTCTAACTTAGAATTACCTATTTTCAAAACATTCTTCTTTTATGAAAAATTCTTTTATGCTGATAATATTTTGCCTATATATAATTGAAACTTCTCCAGAAGGCCTGAACTAGAACTTTTGAAAAATTCACATTATTTTCATAGTTATCACCAATTAAAATTATTATCGGTGTTTTTTTTTTGTAAAATTTCTCCCCTCTGATGTATTAAAATATAAATAAATCCATTTCTATATAAGTTATATATTTCAAAGATCCTAGTTCAGGCTCTGTGCAGAGGTCTGAGCTATATATAGGCAAAATATTATTTTTATAAAAGCCGTTTCCATAAAAGGAGAATGTTTTGAAAATAGCTAATTCTATGTTCATTTCTTGCTAAAATACGGAGTTTAAATAATTTCTTATTGTAATAATATTCTTAGAACAACTTTATACGTGTATTCTAATCTAAGTGATTCTAAATATTAAAAAAATATTCGTCTGTATGTTTTTGTAAAATCGCAGTTCCGAACGTAGTCGGATACCTTAAAATAATTGGAAATGCTTTTACAAAGCATGCCTTTGAAATACTGGAAGCATAATTCAAAATCATGAATGATTTAAATTACTTTTTAAAAAGTACCTTAATTATCATTTCAGAAACCAATAAATACATTTTACCATTATTATTTAATTGTATATTATTTCACGAAATATTAAATTAAAAATGATTATATTACCTCGAGATAGAGAGGGTGTCAAAACTCCACACAAACTAGAAAAGAGAAATCCTCTAGTCCCGGAACATTCAACCACCAAGACTGCCACCAGGACTAACTTTCCTTAATCCAATGTTCCACCCACCGTAAAAAATTCCAGGACTTTGTAACGTGACCCACTTGAAAGTATGAAATTATATTGTCTTTATTTTTAATGGCAAAATATCTTATTAAATTGATAAGATAATTTTCCATACAAGCAGTACATTGTTTGAACCTCCCTTTGATAAGCTATTCTTTTCAGTAAATGAAAATTTCTATTGTAGATTCTCTTTTCGTGATTTCTGGTACCAATGTGAAAGATAATAATTGATAAGAGAGCCGTTTGATTGAAATAATAGATTAATGGGGATAATCTGATAAAAGGGGAAAGTATTTTGAGGTGTGCGTGTATAACGGAAGAGTGAAAATTAATCAGAAAGGTCGAGTTGCTTTTTTCAGTGCGAATATTTTTAGTTCATTAACTTTCTGATAATATAATTTCTTCAAAATGTGTTAAAATAATTAAATATTATACAATAAAAATTATTAGAAAAATTTTCGGAAAAATATAAGTATTAAGAGGAGTGACAAAAAAGTCGTACCTCACTCACTCGATTAAAAAAAAATTCAGATTATATAATGTAATTGTGGTTAATTTAACACAGCTCAATTAATTAGTACTTGATTAATACTCAAATTAAAGTATAATCTATTAAGGAACGTGGTACGATTTACGCAAACATTTTTTGGTTGCCTCCTATGTGTGTACACTATGTAAAACAGATTTTGTGCTCAAAATTTCATAAAAAGTTGTGGTAATCTCTGATTACCCCTTACATCCGAACCCTCTTGTCTATCTGTAAACCCAGCTAGATGTGTAGGAGGAACTAAATAATCCAACAGACATTATTCCAATCTAATTTGATTGATTAATTCTTATTAAGGATTATGAAACAGACAAAACACAATTCTAATTAAGGTATATAAACAATGGTAGAGTGCAGAGGGGAGATACTCTAATGCGGGGATAATATTTCAGACCTTCAACTGAATCTAAGACAGCTTAAATACGCTCATTTACAACTACGTCGCCCACTAATAATCAGCTTTTACTTAATCAAGTGTACAATACCTGAATCCTTAATGCTTCGGATCCTTCACCGGAAACTTCAGGCACTTTCTTTGGCTTGATCAAATGACGATGGCTCTTCGCTCTGTCTCCCATCCTGTATAGTGGTTAGCGACGCTGGCTGCTGTGCTGTAGGGCCTGGGTTCGAATCCCGGAGAAGACATGGATGTTTGTAAATGTATAGTGCCTTCGCGGCATGGGGGTACTCTAAATAGCCGTCGAGCCGCAAATCTTCTCGTGTGGTTGGTGGAAGGGGAAGAGAGGTGGGAAACCCCTGACCACTCCCAGGGTGTTCTCCCTCAAAATTGGAATGGAACCGAGCCAAAACGTACTGTCACCTGCATGGTGCTCAAAGCTACGGCTAACGACAGGCGTACAATATAGCCCGATGCCATGATGAACTTCGTGGGCCTCGATCTGACTTCGTCAGACAGGTGGCATAAGCAACAACAACAACAATACGCTCTGTAATATTTAATTCCACTGCTTTTCAATCTTCACTAACCACTTCTACTTGCACACATCAAACGTATCAACTTCAGCTTTTCAACAACTTCCTGTCAACAGATTACTTGTTCCCTTCCTTTCCTTCACTTAACTTAACTTAACTCAACCTCTCTTTCAACTCGCGAAAACCGAATTTATGTAATATTCCTCATTTACATGAATCACGTTTGGTTTCTCGATGAAGGTTGGTTGAAATAAATATTTTGTTTTAAAGAGGAAAGAAGAAATTAATAGAAACGCGTATAGATCCGTCACAAAGTTAGCCATTTAATTTTTCGAGAGAAAAACTTCAAATTTGTGAAGTGATTTTAAAATGCTACTCCTCCTACACAAAAATTTACGTACACGCATGAAATTTGATTTACAAGTACGCCAAACTATGTATGATAAAAGTTGGTAAAAGTTTTGCGATAACAAGTTTGGTATTCGTAAAATATTTCTTTTTATGAATGCTTACTGAAAATTCCTTAAGAAATGTATAAATTCTGAGTTCAATTATTTAAAAAAAATAAGTACTGCTTTGATTCAAAAATGCATACTATCTTTTGTTACATGTACTCTTAGCAATGGGTAAAAAAAATCAAAGCATTAGGCCCAATAGAAAAAAAGCCTTAGCATTTTAAATGAAGACAAACTAGTTATTTTATCTTTCTCTTAGATAAGTAAACTTCAAGTTTTGATTTGCCACAGGGAGGTGAATAAAAACGAACGTAAAAGCTATCATAATTCTGCGTTTTTTTAAGTTTAGAGCTTTCGAATTTTGTAAGGTTATAGAAAATTACATAAAGAATAATTTAGGCTAAAAAAATTAGATTTGATTTCTTGACCGATTTTTGTCAATTGAACGTACTGTGTCTCTATAATACTCAAATTAATTAATACTTACTTAATACACTGCTCAAAAGATTAGGAGAGCAAGCAAAAAAGGGAAGAAACCGTTGCACGACAGCCATGCATGTACATAAAAGGGAGAATACATGCGTAAAAAAAAACGCAATACAGAAAAAGAAGCAAAAAACAATTATATGGCAACCTTTTCTTTGGAATCGCATACAGAACATGAAATGATGCTTCAGGGTAACAATTTAATTAAATGACAAAAAAACTGATTATTTGGAAATGATACAGAATGTTTAATATGGCATGTGGTCCCCCCCCCCCTGAATTGCTAAAACTGCGGCAGACTTGTTTTGCCTGGATGTGATGAATTTTTGGATGATAAGTTTACAACTATTAACAACTTTGGGGATTCCACTGCTTACCACGGGTGATATCTAAGTCTTGGACAGTAACAGAAGACCTTGGTCTTGCAGCAATGCATCGTTCGAGTGTATCTCAAACATACTCAATCGGATTAAGATTAGAAGCGCATGCTGGTAGATAAATACGCTGTATTATTTCAGCATCACGAGAGTTCTCCACAAGACGAGCTGTATAAAGTTTGTCGATGTCCTGCATTAAAAGAAGAAGAAAAAAGGAATCATCAATGGCTGCAGCGTAAGGCACGACATGGGATTTCAGGATCTTGTCTACATACCTTTAAGCCAACAAATTGCCATTCCAAATGATATACAGATCATACGTCCACTTATGCTGATATCAGATTACATCATCAAACCACCTCGTCTGTAATGCGATCTTTCCTGAACGAATATAGGGTTATTTTGAGTGCCTCTTTCTCGCCATACCAAAACACATCTGGTGTCACACTCTGAAATGAATAGAGACTCGTCCGTAAGCAGCACTTGATTATAATCACTTTGCATCCAATCTCGGTGTTCAGCAGCCCTTTTTTTCAGGCCACACTTTGTCTTGCTTTCAATGGAACACACATTTCTGGCCTACTTGCACACAGACTTAAGCTTATTTCGAACTATTTGACTTGAGACATTTCATCTTTTTGCTAAAAGTAACTGAATCTTCATCGCACTAGCTCTTCTATCTCGACGAGCTGTTAAAAGGATATATATATATATATATATATCGGTCATTATTTGCTGTGGTAGCACGTGAACGACATTGTCCTGGCCCGACATCGAACTTGCCTTGTTTCTTGGAATCGATTCCATAGTCTTGCAATGATGGTCTAATAGAGTCCTCCACAGTTTCTTGTGCTCGCCCAGTTTCTTTCAACAAGAATTTCGGCAAATTCTCTCCCCGACTGTTTTGCCGACAGCAGGTGCTCTCACGGAGAGTAGTCTCTAGCACAATCTGCAATGCTGTTAATCACAAAAAATATATTGATTGTTCCATAAATGAATAAGCTTTGATGTTTAAATGTTTAACAGCCTTAAAACCTATTGTGCTCCCCCCCCCCTTTTTGATGCAGCGAAATATCTGCTGCACGGCCTCAGTTCGAAGCGTTATATCTCTGACTGATGCGTGGAAGGGACTACAGTTATTTAAAAAATATTTCAGATGATTTCTAACGACGAAAATTAAAATCGTTTGATGAGTTTGTGTCATAGCAGACGATCTCAGATTTTTATATTAGAACTTATGGTAAAACTAAATAGAAAAATAAATCTGATAATGGAAAAATTATTTATCTCAAAATTCGAATTTTAAAAAATGACATTAAAGAAACCTGACTCTTCTTGGCCTGTTTAACTCTAGAACTACAACAAGTAGTATTTAAAAAAAAATTTAAGTCCATTCCTAATTTGAATTGATGTAATTTATTAAAGATTGAAAATTTAAACAAGATGTATATGTAATGACTTCTTCTAACCCATTAACTTTACCCCGTTAAATTATTTCCTAGTTCTTTAAAAAAGAATGTTATAATCTTAATCTAATCACTCACGCGCATAGTCTTAATCTTAATCTAATTGCTCGCGCGCATTTGCATCCTATCACGACTCCTGTTACAAAAGAGTCGTACGATCTTCACCGCCAATATAAAAACTAGGAGCAGACGGTTAAGCGCTCTCTCTTGTCTCCTGTTCGCATCATGTAGCTGGCTGCAGCTTGTTTTGTGCTTGTGTGTGTATTGTGTGGTCCTTGCTTAAATATTTCAAGATGTATAATAAACAAGATTAACCTCAAGATCGCCTCTTCAATAATAATGCAACATCACTCCCATATTAAGAAAATTATTTCAACGGCAACAGCGACTATTTCATATATATAGGGAGAGAGTGAACTAATAGTAGGAATTAAAAACAGAGCATGATTTGTCTGCATTGTTGTCACAATGCACACCCGGTTTGGCTGAAAAATTGGTTTTCAACGTCAATTTTTTTCATTATTTTAACAGTTACACTGTTAAAACAGTAGAGATGAATCTAAGTTGGTGTCAAAAAAACTGGTCATTAATATAATTAATTTACCGGTAATTAATGAGTTAATATTTGAAAAACTGTATTAACATCGAGTGTCATACACTACAAGTTTTAAAAAATTTATTTGAACTTGATTTGATGAATAGAAAGTATTTTATTAACGATCAAAAATTTGAACAAGATATATAAATAAATAAATAAATATAGGGAGAAGTGAGCTAATAGTAGAAATTCAAAAAAAGACTTTGTTTATCGAATTTGTAGGAAACATCAGAATAGCAACTCATTTCATAATACCTAGAGAAGATAAATAATCCCCCCCCCATAACATTTAAAAAAAATACATTTCTAGAAGCTAGAAGATTGTTATTTTTCGTATTTTTTGCGCGTTTTTCAAGTAGTGGAACAAAAGCGCTATTAGGACGCAAATTTCGTCTTCGTCTTCGTTCCATATTTTGTCGTAACTGTTTCTTAGCCAATAAGCAACCAATTGACCTCGGGTTTTCGGCATTGGGTCGCATTTGTGCCCTAGATGAGCCGAATCATATTTAAATTTTCCCATAGTTTTCCCGAATTTTCCTGAATTTCGCTAGTTTATAACAAAATTTTCTCAAATTTTACCTAGTTGCTTTTTTATAGTGTTGATACAGATTTGTTCCATTATTTCTTTTCAGCTCGATAGTAGTACATTTAGAGGAGTGGTACAGTACACACTACTTTCTGTTAGTAAAAAGTTCATTATTTGCATTATTGTAAAATACAACATGTGAAAAACGCGCTAAAATTACTTGGTTATGCCAATGATTGATATCTTGTTTTTAAATAACGGCTTGTGTAATCAAGAAAATGCGCATATTTCTTCCTAGTTTTTATGTATTTTTGAATGGTACACATACTAATGAACACATGGAAAGAAATAATTTATTTGACTTTGTTTTTTTTCTGAGAAATGAATTTGCTTTGATACAAGTATAAAGTGTTAATTTTAAATGGAAATGAAATTCTTGGCAGAAGATATTTTAAGGAACACACTTAAGTTTTATTTCTAAATTTAACTTACATTCTTCTGACAGACCTCCATGTGTGAGATGAACAATGTGTCCTAGCTGGGGTACTAGATATTAACCTCGATTTTTTTTATCTTTTTTTTTATACGTTGCGCCTTTTTTTTTTTTTTTTTTTTGGAAATTGTTACAATGGATTTTTATCTTTCAGAAAACGGTACTGCTTAGTTGTAAGAGTGGAAAACGGGGAAGGATACCTAAAATCGGACGGTCCCATTCAAAATGGAACGTATAGTATTGATGAATATCGTTAATTTACCAGAGTTGGATTCTTGAATCTTTAACTTAAGGTTATTAACTTAAGGTTAACTTAAGACTACCCTAAAATTGCGAATTTTGCCAAAAATTGACAAATTTTTTTTATGATTTTATTTTATGGCGCAGCTTATTAGCTTTATAAAAATACCAAGTTTATCATTTTCCGTTCACTAGAACAAAAACTACAAAAGTTTTAGTAAAAGCAGATGCCATTACTTTAATCAAGATGTCATACTTTAAAACGCATTTTACTCGAAATGTGATTTTTTGAAAATAATCAAACGGGGTCAGAGATTGCTAAAAAAGTTTTGAACATAATTAACTGAATTTTTTTCTGTTAGCTCTGTATAATAGTAGAATTGTTTTAACCTTCAGATTCATCAATCATTGTTTTATTACAAAATTTACAGTCTCTTATGTGAATATAATCACTGTTTTTTTAAGCAATTTCATATAACAACTGAGATAAAGTGCTCTAGTTTTTGTAAAAAAGAAAATATCTCTTATCCTGCAGGTCATTTCAAAAATGAATAATATAGCAACACATTAAAAATTGAAAAAATTAAAAATTTGTTTATAAACCTTTGGTACAGAATGGGCCGCGTTTGTGCTATTTTTTGTCCATTTTTATCTATTTTTTTCCATTTTAGTAATAATAATTTATTTTTCTTTTCTTAATTTTAGCACATTTTTCTTAAAATGCACTAAACAAATCTACTAATAACAAAAAGATCCCCATATCTCCATTTTTTTAAAAAAAAAAAGTTGTCGCAACCAGTCGGATACCTTAAAAAGAAGGAAAAAGAAAGAATATTTAAATTTGTTAATCCTACTTAGCACAACTTAATCTTCATTATCGCTAAAATTTATTCGCTGTTTGGGACAGGCCGCTGACTACAGGTTCTAAATTCTAAATCTGGACAAAAAAAAAATACTATGCAGGTTTTCTTTTTCTATAATGAGGGTCATATTACGGCAAATAAAAGATTGAGAAGTAAATTTTTGAAAATAAATTTTCTCAGAATTTTATTCAATTTTAAAATTTAGAAAAAATTAAAAAAATTATTAAATATTTCTTCAAAAAAGACATATTACTTGTAGTTTAAGATATTAATTTAAAGTTACAGTGGACCACAAAAGTGTTCATACACTCGAAACTTTTGATAAAATTTAATTTTTTCGACTAATAAAAATTAATATATTAGAATTGTAATTTTTTATGACATCTGCAACTTGTTCTTAACGGAATAACATAACCAATTTTTAAAGCATAATATAACTTTTATTTAAAAAAATTAATGATAAAAAACTACTAAAAAATTACGCCACAAAAGTCTTCGTACACTTCAAAAAAATCTCAACATATTTTTAAATGTTGTATTTTTGTTTCTTGCTTTAATACTTAGTAGAATATATTTTAGCACCTTATCTTATGAAATATATTCTACTAGGCTTAAATAAGGTGATTTAGGAGGTTTTTCAGAATTTGGGACAGTTATAGAGACACCAGCGGCGAACGTTGAGAGCAGTGTGCTTGGTGTCCTTATTTTGTTAAAAATTAAGACGGCTACAATATCCAAATTTCGGGTGGACAATTTCAAATTGTTGTTTAAAATATTTAAATAGAGCTCACGATTCACAATACCTTCAAAAAATACCAAATTATCAAACCCTGAAGCCAATTTACACCCCCACGCAAGAACACCACCACCACTATGATGAAGGATGGAGGTAGAAGTATTCTTGATCCGATTAAATTCTTGGGATTAAGATCCTTGCTTTTTTCTTCTATAAACTATTATATGCCTGTCGGAACCAAAAATGTTGACTTTTCTTTCGTTCCAATCGATTTGCTTTCAATGTTAAATTTTCTGAAACTTAATCCCAAGAATCTAGTTGGGACAGTGAAGGCACTGCTGTCAATATACACCACTAGTGTCTCTATAACTGTCCCAAATTCTGAAAAAAACTTCCAAATCGCCTTACTTAAGCCTAGTAGAACATATTTCATGAGAATTTGATTTAAAAAAAGAAAACATGATATGTAAAAACAATGTTTAGTATAAACAATAATCACAGAAGAATGGATGAACATCGAAGCAGAATTTACAAAAAAACTAATGAAATCCATACCAAGACGTTAAAAAGTTATTATGGGTGCTGAAATATGTTCTACTAAGAATTAAATCAAGAAAAAAAATACAATATTTAAAAATATGTTGAGATTATTTTGAAGTGTACGAAGACTTTTGTGGCGTAATTTTTTAGTAGTTTTTTTTATTATTAATTTTTTTCAAATAATAGTATGTTTTAAAAATTGGTTATGTGATTTCATTAAGAACAAGTTGCAGATAATCGTACAAAAACTACAATTCAGATATATTAATTTTTATCAGTTGAAAACATTAAACTTTATTGAAAATTGCAAATGTACTAACACTTTTGTGGTTCGCTGAATATGCCTTAGACTGGATTGAAAATGTATTTCATTTGGATGATAAAAAATTTATAAAAATTTCAGAGCTATTTAACAAAGATAATTAGAAGCTCATGAATTGCGTGTATTGTATATAATTGTTATATACCATTTTTATGTACATAACATCTTTGTATTGTACATTGTTAAAAAAGTAATAGAGTATAGATATGATACATATATATTTAAGCTTCGATAAAAAAAAGAAATAACATAGTCCCGTAAATGAAGCTTTTCTCTCAAGTGATGGGGAAATTAAGATATTTAAGATAATACCGTTATATTTAAAATTAAGCTCCCCTTAAATCCTTTCGATTATTCATTTCTTTTGAGGAAATGACAATAATAATTAATAACCAATAATTATTACATTAACATTTTAATGAATATTTAAGTACCTTAGTAATTAGTCTCATCAATTCAAAAGAACATCAATCACCTTGACATCCATTTCCAAACAGGCCATTGCATTCTTTTATACCCTCGTTTTCATTGGTTGATTTCTTTTTGAAATGAGACTATCTACATATATTGTATTCTATTAAAGGAAGCCACTTTTATATCATGGAAAAAATAATGAAACAGAACTATACTCATAAATATCTTTTGTTGCGGAAAACAGCTTATCAATTTTCGGAAAAAAACTTCCAGAGACTTCCTCTATTCATTCCCCTCTCGTACTAAGTAGTGTTAATAAAAATAATTAATAATTTTTCTAGTCGATGAGTGTGACAGGTGTTTTATTTAGCGTAAGAAACACCTGCCTGCAAAAGCGTCTAAGCAATATTTTTACGCGCATACGTAATTAAATCATTTGGAAACGGTCATACAGTATTCAAATTCTACATTGAGTATAGTTATTCAACTATTCAAATCAGTTATATCAACATGTATTTTAAACAAGAAGCAGTTTTGTAATTTTTTGTGTAATTTCCTCTTTTACAAGTAAGAAGTTTTTCTACATATTCTGAAAAAAAAAACATATTCCAAAAGTTCAGTTTTCCTTAAAGGATTCTATTTCATAAACTAAGATTTACATCAGACTGTTTCATATACATGCCTGTTTTTAATAGATAACTATAAAAGCGATGGATATTGATTCAAATGAGAAAAAATCATTACCAAAATAAATAACGTCTTTAAATTCTTTTTTTTAAAAAAAAGTTCAAGCATTCTTACTTTTTCAATCACAAAGAAGATTTATTTTCTTTCTTACTTAACATAGAACTTAAGATAGAATCTTGCAAAATTCAACATTTATAAATAGACTCAGTGTGAAGAATACTCTCAAAATATGGCATCAAGAAAGTTTTCTAGAAGAAGAGACGAAGTTTCCGCCAACAGCTCCAATTCAGATGTTTCTGAGGATCAAGAACTAGAAATAATTGCAAAATTCTTTTGGTTTTCCGGAGTAGCGTTTTCATCATTCGAAACCTACTTCAGCTTAAAAGGTTTCTTAATAACTTGCTTCGATATCGTTACGATTTTATTAAGTATATATTTTTTGGCAGCATCCATTTATTTTTCAACCACCAAAAGACCCCACGCAACAGGATATACTTTCATATCAGCGTTTGCTAATCTCATTGGTCTATGTTTAAGATTCATCGTTCTGAAGAAACGGTCTCGTATACAGAAATGTTCTGAAATTATTTCGAAGTTAAATCGAGATATGTTGTTGTCTCCTGATTCAAAATCCCGCCGACGTTTCCTATGGCTTGGTTGTGGTCTTTCTCTCATAATACCAATATCGATGATGACATACGGTATGATTTCTGGCAATTTTTATCTCAGCACGAGGAAATATCAAGCTCTATACTTCTTCTCGAGCAAAATATCAAAGACAGCATCACCTGAGTGGGAGTTCTTTATTATACTTTTGCAAGTAATAAACGTATTATTAAGTAGATGTATGCCTCTTCTGACGATGATTTTGTGTGTTTATACCTTTACCCGCCTTAGAGACATCAACCACAATTTCCTCACTCAACTCCAGAAGAGCATGGACTTGAACATGCCATCAAAGCTCTTCTCTGATTACACCAAATTGTATGGCAGAATTACAAATACAGTTGAAAAAGTAGAGAAGACATTTTCTCTGATATCATTCTTTCTTTATGGATATATGCTTAGCTGTGTGTTCTCAATCACTAGTTACATGATCACGCGGTCTGCGACCCTCAATGTATCGAAAGTCTTGTCCCAGGCAGCATCGTTCATTGAAATTGTGACATGCTTTATCTTCTTGAGCGTCAGGGCGGCAGCTGTGAACGAATCTGCAGTGGAAGTGAAGAACCTGATCCATTCTTTGCCATCAAAAAGATTTGATTTCAGTCCTAACTTGACAGCAACTCTTCTTCAACTGGCTAATAATTTCGCAAGTGAGGTATGCGTCACTGGTTGGGGACTGTTTATGATAAATCGAGGGTTTATACTTACTACTGCTGGAGTTGTGGTTACGTATGGGGTTATTCTGGTTCAGTTAGGAAGTTAAATTGAAATTTATTGTATATTCCGGCGTATATAATGCGCATTTATACTTTCAAACTGCATTATTTTTATTTTTAGGCGTATTTGTCGCATAACACGCATCCTTTTTCTTACAAAAAGGCCGGAAATGTAAGAATGCAATGCTCTTATTTTTTTGCCAAAAATGGTTTATATAAAAACAACAGATCACGAAATATCTTATTTCCCTGTAGTGGTCCTTTACTTAACGAACAGTACATCATTAAACTCCATGATTATTTTTAGAAGAAAACCGATGTAGTGAAATCTAATTTCCCTTGAAATGTTTTCGTTCAAGTGCACGAAAAGAATGGATAAGCGAAAATGGTGTAAAATTATGGATTAGAAATTTTCGGCTAAAGCAATTCTGATGTCTCAAAGAATTTGGAAAGTCTTTTAGTTCGGGATATGTTCAGGATACCATCTAAAGTATAATACGAAGAAATTTCTGGCAAAATGCGACACAGACATGACAATTATTCTAGGGGGATGAACGTCTATAGATCAGTCTTTAGATGTGTGTAATTAATAAACCATTCAAACCAAATTGAAAATGTCAGTGAAATAAATATGTTAGAAGGTGAAAAATCCCTTCCAAAAGGAGGCCAAATGCATATGTAGAAATCTAAATTTTATATCCTCTTTTCGTTATTTTTAAAGCTATCATTTTTATACCCTGCGTTTAACGTACTCTCGTAAATATTTCCATCTTTTTTTTGCGTAAAGGAGCGTTATATACGCCTGTATATACGATACCTGTATTGTAAAGTATTGTCCTCGATATTTAGTGTGTGTGAGGTAGTTACGCATTACCATTTATATTTATAATTAGTGAGTTTTTTTGCATATGCTTGTCTATTGTAATCGAATGTTTTGCACTTGTTTATTTTTTACTAGTTCATAGTTTACTTAGCTGAATTAATATCCCTCGTAATTTTGAATCGTTGTCGAATGGGTGTGGTCATCATTTGAACTGATACTTAATTTTTCAAATCCATGTCAACGTGAGGATCACTACAGATTTAGCGTTTGTTTACAATTATTGGTCCATTTCTAGAATATTTATGTATCAGGGTCAATCTTCTATGTACCATGTTTCAGAAATAATTTGTTCACAGAAGTTATTGTGAACGTTGTTAAAAAAGCACGTTGTTAACTTAAAGAAGATCTGCTTTGCTTGTAATATATATACATATTTGAACGATAACATTTCTCGAAGTTTTCGTAACTTCATAAATAGTCCAATCCTAATCTCGGAACCAATTCCGGAATCTTGGAGTTTGGATAATGTAATCCTGGGATTGAAAATATAACATGGGATTGCACGCCTCCTAGATGAGGCCTTCGTTTGTAGGAGGATTAAGCTACAAGTACACATTCAAGGACAAGCAATATTTTCAAAAAGATTATTCCAAAATACTTAGTGTTATATCCATATAATAAGTGGCAAATTTTTTTAGAGATATAATTAGATTTTAGTGATTTTGTTCTACACAAAATTTCTCGGTTTATAGTTCAGATATGACTTATATACAATTTTTTCCTTGAAGCGCGACTGTGTGTTCCCTCTGAAGACAAAAGTGATGTATTATATAATAAAACTGTCATATCAGTTTTGGTGACTTTCTTTCTTATTCCTCATTTTTGAACTTGATACTTATTAATGCAGCAATCGCTCTCGATACCTTTCTTGTGATTTAACTGCCCTTTTATTTAAGAGATTTAATACAGCCCCTCTTTTTTGTGTTGTTTTCAAGTTTAAAACTTTTATTAAATGCTCAACTCATTTAAAATATATATAATGGAAATAGATTTCGTCAGGTTTTGTTATTTTTATTATTTACTGAATGGGAAAAAATTCTCCAGATTAAATGAAAATCCAATGAGGCAACTTTAAACCAAAAATAAAAAGTTCTAAATCGTTAAATTTAAAAGAAGCAATGAAACAGTAAATTATTACCAGGGTCCTTTTAAACCTGTTTGATTTTATTAAGTCAGTCCTGTAGCATTTTATTTACTTTATCATGTTTTGCTATTGTATTTATTTGAATGTGATAGATGTAAATATAAAGAAAGAATAAAAAGAAAAAGAAGAAAATAAAATATGGAAAGTTTCTGTCAGTTTATTTTTTCCTTAGAAATACGAAAGTATAATCAGGTTTATTTTTGTTATTCTTCGTTGAGGTTCAGTCAGATATTTAAAAGTACTTTCTGTAATCGGAGAAAATTATTCGAGGGAATTATATTAAAATACAGAAAATTTTTATTAAAATGCAACTTTCCTCCAAAATGTTTAAATATTTTCAATCAAAATATATAAATTATGCAAACCTTCAAATTACTAAAAAAAATCCATAGAAGTATTTTCGAATATGGAAGGAAATATGAAAACTTATAAAAACCTTCCTTATTTTTGTGTTCTTTTGAATTATCGCATAGACGAATGCTCATGGGCTAGTCAACCAATATTTTAAAAAAGATTTGTAAATAAGATAATTTATTTTTCTGTTGGACAATTGCGTGTAATAAACAGTTAAGTAAAAATATATTGCCTTGTTAATGGTTACAAGGATTAGCCCTTGCTCTTATAGGGCATATAACAATATAAAAAATTTGATATTAGTTTTTCATTTGGGCTATTTTTGAACTGAAAATCATTTGCATAAATCCTTATTTTGAGTTATATATATAGTCGGACCTCCATTTTACAAACCTCTATTTTAAGAATTTTCTATTTTTCGAAATTTTTTTTTTTTTTTTTGGAATCAAGAGCATTTTACGATTATCTTCGTAAAATGATCCCCAAATAGCGAAGAGCATTTTTATTCAACGAATTTTTTCATTTGTGATTTGATTTTTTTCTCTTTATTTTTAAAATATTTTTGTACCTTCGCATGATGAAACTATAAAATCATTTGAAGCAATTTGATACGGATTACCGTGTGGAGAAAATACTCCTAAAGGGGTTTGTGGTGTCTTGCAAAGATTCGAGGCTTATTATGAGAGAAAATATTTTTTTTTCAAACAAAAAACTTAAACAAAATTAGCAGACTTTACTAGTAATGAAATTTAAGGACACAGGTTGTAACGCATGCTTAAAATAATTGGTTATAAAAATATTTTAAAAATTATTTGTAGTTCTTAAAACTACAAAATATCATTTAAATTCAAAATTTAAATGATATTTATCACATATATAATTCATTAAAAATATTTTTTAAAAAATATATTTTTTAAAGCGGAAAAGGCAGCGTATTTCTAGACAATATATTTTTTTTCTTGGTTTCCTAGCAGATTTCTTTTTGATGGAT
Source organism: Trichonephila clavata (assembly GCA_019973975.1). Lineage (NCBI taxonomy): Eukaryota > Metazoa > Arthropoda > Arachnida > Araneae > Nephilidae > Trichonephila > Trichonephila clavata. The sequence continues at coordinate 23,107 of BMAO01002765.1, read as the reverse complement.
AAGATATAAAAAAATGGATATTAATATACAAAAAAGGTATGTGTGTGTGAATAATTATTTTTAATAATATATAGTGCTTATGAATTTAAAATTTGTTGTGAATGTTTATAAAGTGCATTGAATGACGAATCTTTGTTTAACGAATTTTCCACATAACGAAATTTTTTCGGGATTTTGCGGCTTCGTTAAATAGAAGTCTGAACGTACTTCAAAAATTTTAATAATTATTAGGGACTAAATTATCCATCCTCGTTTTGGTACTGAATTAATTTTGAGTAACGAAATAAAGAAAAGTTTTTGGTAATGTAAAGGGAAATGGACCTCCACTCCCTTCCTGTGTTGCTCGGCTAGGCCTCTTGAGTGTCATCAAATGCATTAGGTGAAAGGTCATTCTCAATAATAAAACATGTAAAATATTATATCCGAAACTAAACGAGTCAATCAGAACTAAATTCTGTAACTATTTTACACGTTGAACACACAATATACTTTGGATAATACTAGTTATATTTAAATAAGTAATAACTCTGTGCGCCGAATTAAAGACTAGAAAAACAGAATTTTTAAACAAAGTTTATTTATATATTATATACTACTTTTGTGTTAGACATTTAAAAAAATAAATTTCATTTATTTTTAGTTTATAAACAAACTTTTCTTGAAACATTAAAAAATTCATTATTATACATTTTTTACTAACAAAAATTAATTATTTTTTTGTTTTTAACATTATTTAGTTTTGTTTTATTTATTGCTTTATAGTAGTTGACTAACTGGTATACCCGTTCTTCGCACGGGTGAATCGAAAATTAAACAATACATATTGAAAGACGAAGAAGTTTTTAATGAGTTAATTTTACATGAATTGCAAATAAAACAAAAAAAAGCCTTTTGCATATCTCACCTGAACAAAAAATCATATTAGTTAAATTTTAAGTCTGTAAGTCTAATACCTGATATAAAGGATTTTTTTTAATTTATAACGCTCCTGTGGGTCGATTTTTGAAAACACCTTCCGAAGCTAATCTCTACTCAGCAAAAGTAACACATTGTTACAAATTTTGTGTAATGAATGCTTAAAATAGTGTAAATAATGTATATATGGATATGTAATACGTTAATATTACTTTCTGTTGTATTTATTTTATGTTAAAACTGTGTAATGTTCGCAAGCAATGCCGTTCTTTACATTATAATGGCGATTTAATGGAAACATAGCAAAATGTTGGCGATAGAGCCAAGTTGGTATCATTTTTGGCGACCATGTTGGAGGTTGATTGAATGGTGTAGAAGTTGATATGATGTAGAGCTACCTGGTGGGGAACTGCAACAAAAAGGAATAGCACAAAAACCTTCTCCACAAAAAATACAAATACGAGCCAATTTTCATAGTGATCGGTAGAACGGTATTGGAGTGAAGCGAGGTCATATATACAAACATCCATTTATATATATTGAGAGAGAGAGAGATGTGTATACTTTTACTTCTTATTGGAGAAAGAAGGGGCCAAATGAGAAAAAAAAAATGTCCTGTCCTTTTTCGAATCAATTGAAATAAAGTGAAAAAGAAAACTGAAATGATTTCATATTTTATTTATTTTGTTCTTTACTGTATTCTTTAAAATGTTACAATTACTCATTTTGTAAGCCGACTCGAAACTTCAATTTTGTATAGTTCCGTTTATTACTGCATGATCGATTCGTTTTCGGTTATAACGGTGTCGTAATTGATTGCATAACGTTCTACTATAAATATATAATATTTATACAAAATTAGTAAAATTTCACGGAAATGTTGCATGAATTTTAATCAGTTCTATAGTATCTGGTTAAGGTCACCGACTACGTAATAACAGGCCATTATTTTTCAATCATCAGTTTAATGAACAGCAATTCTATAAGAGATGAAGAAGAAAAATTAAAAATTAAAATTAGATCAGAATTTCCTAAAAATCAAAAATTATCAAAAATAAACTTAGGAAGATATTTATTTTTTATTCTATTTCTGCAGAATTTTATTCTTTACATTTGTTAAATTCAGGATGCAAACATCTCAGAAATCTAACTGGTGGAAATGATTGAGACGTAGTTTCAGCCACGCCTCTTTTTATTGTAGCAGTTTATATAGTGTATGTGAATCAAAGAGTTTTAGCATCCACTGAGTTGTGTTTTCTTGAGTTATGTCAATTTTATTTAGAGAAACTGCTCTGACCACTTTGAGAGTATACAATTTTAATGCCGTTTTTTAATAAAAAAAAGTTTTAAAAATAATTCTCGCTATTTTTTAAAAAATTTTTTGTGCTGTGAGATATATTAATTTCATAAATGAATTCGTTTCAGAAAATATATAAAGTGCTTTTTTTTCTAATTCTTTAAATAGTAATATTGTTTATTATGTATATGAAAAATACTGGTTTACTATGTTAATTTAACATTTACTACTTACAAAGAAATACAACTTGTATACATAAAATTAGTATGAGACAAGGTAAAATTACAAAGCGGGAAAAAACATAAATTACAAATTCGTACTTTTAGGTACATAATTTCAAATTTTGATAAAAAAAAAATTAAATGTGTATAAGAATGTTGTATTAAATCTCTAGTTTATCAGCTATTTTTAATTCAGGAGTTAATATTATGAAATTTCTTCTTACCTTCTTAAATTTAGATCATTGTATTTACTTGAAAAAAATAAAACGCATGCAACTTTTCTTAAAAAATGAGGAATTTTTTTTTTGGTTTCATTTGCAATTTTTCTCTCTGTTTTTAAGTATTCATTTTAAAATGTAATTGTTGAAACCCTGATAATTCACTAATGAATCTTTTAATTGAACATAAAAAACCTTTTAAAGTGAAAAGTAAAAAATTATCAAATAGAAAGAGTCCTCGTTCCTTTTAATTCAAAATGGCTTCTAGAAAAAATGGCTTCAAAACTCTTTCTCACCTGTATATTCTTTCCCATTTTTAACTTTATTATGTTTCCAAACTTCCAACATCGATTAACAAAACGTGACGCAATCAATCCAGTGTCTGACTCACATCAATGAATGTTGTCACGCGAATGTGCAAAAAGTGAGAAAAAATATAATAAAGTATTATTGGAATTCTGTTTCAAAAATTTCCATATGAATCATACACACAATACAAAGATTTGATTCAACTATTCTAAATAACATTTTCTTTATAAAGAGCTGTGTTCTTAATGAAGCCTGTGAAAACGTTCTGTGAATGTTTATAAAATTTCCCTACACAATTTTAGGGAAAAATACCCCTTTTCAGCTATCCCTGTATCTTTTTTATTGATTAATTCTATTTGAACTTCCATTTCCAAAAGACGTGAGAATCAGATATTTTGAAACTTAGTAGTCAATATGAAATTATGTTTACACAAGATATTACATTCTTATCATTAAAGCTGCCAAATTTATAGTCATTTTGTAAACAGTTAAAATAAAAGAAATTATCATAATCAGCGTTGTATGTAGAATCTAATTTCTTTATCTTTGTCTATTTTATGACAAGATGTATATATCTCTTTGCGCCCATCCGGTATGGTGGTTAGTGACGCTGGCTGCTGTGCCGTAGGGCCCGAATTCGAATCCCGGAGAAGGCATGGATGTTTGTAAATGTACAGTGCCTTCGCAACATGGGTGCACTTTAAATAGCCGTCTAGCCTCAAGTCCTCTAGTGAGGTTAGTGGAAGGGGACGAGAGATGGGAGTTCCCTGACCCTTTCAGGGTGTTCTCTCAAATTTGGGGTAGAGCCGAGCCAAATCGTACTGTCACCTGTGTGGTGCTCAAAGCTATAGGTAGCGGCGTATATCTAGCCTTTTGCCGCGATGAATTTCGTGGGTCGCAATCTGACACCGTCAGACAGGTGGCATTAGCAACAAAAACAACATATATATATATATATTTCTTTAAATATATCGTTCGTAGCAGATGAAATATAGGCATCTCATATTTTTTTAAATGTATGTACCGACTATGACTGAAAAATATGTTTTCCAATCTAGATATACAAGTTTTTTAAAAAAATGAATTTTTTTTGGCTGTAAATTTGACCTTTAACATGTATTAAAAATGTTTGAAAGATGACGTAAAAAAACGAAATTTAGCATAGAGAGTAATATTAATATAATTGACTAAAACTTAATGTTAATATAATTAACAAAAGATATTTTAATGTTACTTTTTATGCACGGTTTCATGAAAAAATATTTAAAGATTTTTCATCTTACACGATTTTTTAAAGTTGTGGAACGTATCCCCAAATTTTCCATAAGTCTCACGTATTTTTTTGCACGGTTTTCTAAGGAGCGTATCTACCGTGCAAAAAAAGAGTCGGGTGTATTTATCTTCATCCCAGGAAATCACATCAAATTATAAAACATTTTTTCCTTACCTATGACAACCTATGCGACATGATCATTTGCCTTATGACCATAAAAAATAATAATTACAAACAGTAAATACAGAAATATAACTGTATTGATAGGAACAATAATACTATGGGAAAATTTTACACTCTGTTCGCTTCTCTGCCGAAATCTTACCATGGCTGGAAAGATCGTTTGCGGGTCAAGAGAAATGAATGCGTGAGTGTTATAGTAACGTCGCACTTTTAAGCAACACGAGGGCAATTGGCAACGGACCTCGTAATTTTGTATTTAGGCTGGCACCCCGTCTTCAAACTATCACATCACGCCAACAGGAAGATTTTAAGCTTGACAGATATAACGTTGTAACGGTGTATCAGCTAACTTCCTATTAATCCTCTTGGGGAAAATTATTTTAAATATTGTTATAATGAAACTTTTTCCTGAAGGAGAAGACACAGTTTATGTAAATGAAGGATGATATTTAAGCATTGACTTTTAGGTACGTGGTTAGGAGTTAGAAGTTAGCGGAAAGGAGCTAGTTGAGAGTTTCTCGACGATTAATTGTTGAATAATTAAAGATTTTTAATTGGCGATTTAGTCAATAAGTTGGATTAAATTAATATCGAATAGAAGTCGAATAGCTGAGAACGAATTTACGAAAAGTCAGAACGTATATTACCAAAAAGTTCTAAGAGTAAGTTATGTGAATCATAATTAAATATCTTTCTAGCGTGTTTTTGCTTCTATACTTAATAAAAGGCGCATTTACCATCTTTGGTTTATAGAATTATTTGATAGAATAATAAAATAGATTTGTTCTGATTATGACTGATCCTTATTCTAAACCCCAAACATCGATGGATGTCACAGCCCGTCCATCACAACGTGCATCAGTCCCCTCTACACGGCGAATCTTCAGGGACATCAGGACTCGAACCTGTGCCATGCTGGCCACGAGTTCGTGACCATAGCCACTAGGCTATTGTGGCCACTAGACCAAAAGGAAAGGACTTTAAAAAAATGAACAGGAGGCCCTTGGCGACAACTTGGTGACAAATTTGCTTGACGAATTTTACGACAAAAATGCATGATTCTGGAAAAATCTAGAATGGTTTCGTTTGATTATTTAAGGAAAAGCTTTAGAAAGTCTCAGAAGGTTTTTCAAGGTCTATTAAGGTTGATGCAGGGAAGCAACTAGAAAGATTCAAGCTTGACAGTGATTTTACGTTAAATTGGCCAAATGCGATATTGCGACTACGGATTGTTGAATGAAAATAATTGTGGATTTTACGTACGTTAGTTTTTTTCCTGTCAATTAAATCTGCTGTCGCACTTCCATGCCACAGGTCCGGGGTTTCAACCCATGCTCAGTATGGTCGACTCAGCCATTCATACCTTCAATGGATCGATAAATGAGTACCAAGCTTGCCTGAGAATTAAACACTGAGGGTTTCACGTCAGACTGACCACCTGACCGTAACATCTACTCATGATTCTCAGTGTCCAAGGTCATGAAGACTGAGGTGGGCACAGTAGGCTCTCATGGACTGTTGCGCCACTCAGTTTAGTTTAAATCTGTTGTAATTACTGGAGAACTCAAGAATAAATTATGATTTCCCCGAAAGAATTGCCCATTACTTTACGTGTATTTTCCCTACACTTGAAAGACAATCCAAAACGCAAAGAATACGCATAACGTAGTGTATATATTATGTATTTTTCACAATTTGTGCACACATTTTCATGTTCATGTATATTTAGTGTATTATGCTTACATTATGTTCAATAATTATGCGTATACATTTATTAAATTTTTGTGTTTTATGTATAAATTTTGTAAGCCGTTCAACGAAAATAATTTTCTAATATTATGGAAAATGGTTCATTTAAGATCTGTTCGTCAAATCGGTGCTCAATAGCTAGTCATGGAGATTCTGTTTTCTTATAAAGCTAAACAATCTTCTCCCCTTCCAATAAAAATGAAATAAAAACTATAGAAGTAAAATTTTACTTAAAAATTCCTATTTATGAAATGCATTTATTGGTATTTATAATTTAGGTTATAAGTTATTGTTTATGCATTGTTATTCGTATATTATAATTAACTCATAAGACTGAAATACTCCCTTTTTAATCTACTTTTTTATTATGTTGGCATTGTTTTTCACTATCACTGGCTGATTTTATTTTATGTATTTCTCTCCATACACACATAGAAATTTAAAAAAGTTTTAATGCTCAAGAAAATTCTCAATTGTAATATATATACTCCAGTGCCTCGTCCTTCAAATTTTGAACCGATGTTTTCTGATCGTTGATAGATTTAACTCAAAGACCTCTAAGCTGTTCACCTGTATGTGTGAAAATAATATGGCTTTGTTAGCAAAATTGTTTGGAGAAAATGTGAAAAACTATTATATAAGAGATACTCATTTTCATTTCCATAGTAAGAATTCATTTTGAATATATAGTTACAAATTTTTTCCATTTGCAATATCCTTCAGATCAGCGGTCGCCAACTTTTAGAACTTCATGGACCACTAAATGTATAGTTTTATATTTGACGCACAACTAATGTGAATATAGAGAGAAAATAAGGTTAACGTGTTTGTTTATATCAGAGGTTCCCAAACTTTTTTGTCTCATAGACCCCTTGCCATGTTTTTCGGTTTTGTGTAGACCCCCTACATACCTAATATTAAGTTTTTGAAAATTTATCATCTCAAATGTTTTTTGACAATTAGTATAGCAATACATACTTTAAAAGTTTTATGTTTCTAACTGTATTTAAACAGTGTTTAAAACTTAAGAAACACATGCGAATTAATTAAATTAAAATTTAATTAATATATGAAATAATTGTTACATAAAATAACAAATGTTTTTAATAGGTGGGATGAATCTGTTGCTTCAATAACAAATTTTCAACATTTGGCTTTAATCTTTTCAGTTAGTAGTATCCAATCTTTCATTTTTGTTTCTTTATGTTTTTATTTTGGAGATTCGCAAGCGGGCTGAAACTCTTCATCTCTAGGAAAAACAATTAAAAACTTTCTTGAAATGTTTCATAATTCGGAAAAAATAACAGGTATATCTTTTTAAAGCCAAAATTGCTGGCATCCCTTTCTAAACTTTACTTCAAAATCTTCGTTACGGCTATTAAAATCAGCTCCTTTCGTAATCAGACATTTTTTCTAATGTGGTAACATGAAACATGAATTCATTACCTGCTGTGATATTACCATAACCAAAGCATTCTCAAGCCTAGTTTCAGAACCTAAATAAAGGGCATTTAAATGTTGGTCATAGGTTTAAACGTCATTTTTCTGGCAGATTGTCTGTGACAAATTGAGAATGTTAAAAATCGTGACGTTTAGTTTTATATTCCTTTAGCTTGATTCTGGCAAAAAGCACTGGAATGATGGTCCTTTTTTAATTACATCTATGCTATCGCCTTGTAACTGCAAATTAACCCCAGTAAATTTAGTAAATAAAGCTGTTAAATAGGAATATCTGGTTTACACTTGATTAAATTTTCTTTTAAAATTAAAGTCTCGATCTGGTTTAGGCTATTGCAGACCTCCATTTACACCTCATGCACCCCCAAATAAATTTTTTGCTGACGTGGACCCCTCGCAAGTCATCATAGACCCCTGGGGTTCCATATAGACCACTTTGGGACTCACTGATTTATATAATAATAACCAGAAAGCCTTTATTTTGTTAATGTAAAATACACCCATAGAGTTATACAGAAATTACGTTTAAAAAATTAAAAGTTTAGGTTTATTTCAAGTATTACACATTTTTAGAGTAATGTCCCAATTCTTTTGCTGCTGACCAAAATTTTTTCATAGACCACCGGTTGTCGATCTCTACTTCAGAGGATTAATAATTTGAGTCTATACGTTTTTATTTTTTAAACACTTTACCATCACTTTGATATTAAAAAGGAGGGAGGTATATGCCTGGAAAAATTAAGAAGACTATGAGAGCTTATCTGATCTTGTCCATTTGCAATCTTTACAGTCTTTGTAGAGAATTTTTTAAAAGAAATTGCAAATGACGAATTTGAAAAGGAAATCTCCCCCCCCCCCAGGTAGGTTATTATATTACTTAATCCCCCCCCCTTCCTGTTCTGTTATGGCTGAGTAACTGATGTCATTATAAGAACTGTATACGAAATTGGAATAACTTTATATATAAAAGTTCCATCTTTTCAAGTTGTATTTTATGGATTGGTTGATTGGTAAACATTTCAACTATAGTTTCGGAATCTTCATGCCAAGCAATCAGAAGCTTTCGTGGTTTTATTTCTGTGTTTCGGAAATTATTGGCTTGTGCCACTATTCAGAGTTGGAAAGACCTGCAAAAAATAATTTCTTAATTTCCTATTTGTTAAGATCTTACTTCTAATTTTTTTTAAAATTGTAGCAATTATTTTCAGAAGCAAATATATGTTCTGAACCAACTGTGAAAGAACTTTTTTAGTTAAAGTGCTAAAATGTCACCATATAGGGCTTTAAAACTGAAAAAGAATTTAATTTAGGATATTTTTCAAAACAGAAAAAAATATTTTTAGTTTCGGATTCTGTGAGGTAAAGAGTTATTACCCACAAGTAATATGGCATCCGGCAACAGTTATAGAATGTCACCGCTGTTATTGACGTTTTGACAACCGTAATGCAAACATTATCGTAACTTGTAAAGAAGTTTTGTTTGTTTTACGACTTCAAGCATGACAAGTAATACATTTAACACTCCTTAAATTATTCTTTATTGTTAAAATATACATAATGATGTTGAGCTTGCTCAATGTAATTACTTATGATATTTTACAGTGTTATAATTATATTTGAATACGCATCTTATGTAGAATGGGAGTATATTTTGTGCTTTATAGTGACATCGATTGAAATAGCCTTAAAATAAAAAATGTACTTCTATATTCATTTTAATTATATTAATAAATTACACTAGTCTAATTTTTTTAAAAAACTCATAGTAAAAATTTTGTTACTTTTATAAATTCGTCTAGAATTAAATTTATATTTTTCTTATATATATAACTTATAACAAGCTATTCAATTGTTTCTTAAGAGAAGAATGAATAATGTTTCATCTCTTAAAATTCGTTCTTTAATCTGTGTTAAAATAATTAATAGGCTGTATATTATTGAATAAGATCAAGAAGAGTATGCTTAAATAGTTATTTTGATTTATCTTTTGCCTTAAGCAAATGTATTTACTGTCAACATATGGAGATGAATAATTATTCAGAATTTTTCTACTTTTAATTTAAAATTTTAAATCATTTCTGAAGTGTATATATTTTAATTTTATAGGTTGATTGATTGGTCTTTTGTCATGGACAATAATTTAATAGAACCAAAGGTCCTATAGGCAGCATCAGCAATTTGAATGAAGTTATTTTCTTATAAGTCCTCATAGGGATTGTTGCTAATGTGCTGCAATTTTGCCAGAATGGCAGGGCAGATGAGTATTTACGTATTATTGCAGCAATCGCCAACTCTATTAAAAACTCGACAAGTTGGCAACTTCAATTTCCTATGTATCATGGGCTGAATTATCATCCATGTGCTTTGTTTCATACAATGTTGCCTATAGGTTGTGATAATACGAAAGTTCCAAACGATGTTCTGCGTTAAGTTCCATGTCGTGACACTGTTTGCATAAAGAGTACTTTCTTGTCGCGTTCTTCTGAATTTCCATGCCCCCAAAGTGTCCTGTTTTAATCCTTGTAAATGTGCTTGCCAGGCTTCTACTTCTATTAATTTCAGGAATTTGGTGTTTCAGCTTGATATTTCTATCGTTAAGTCTTGATTTTGCTACTGAGTTTATAATGCTTAAGGTGATGAGTGTTGCAGTGTTGGCATTACTGTTAAGTTGCTTTAATTTTATTTTACTTACCAATTAAAATGTAATAATTTAGTATTAATGTAAATGTATGTCTAAGTATAAAAACTTGTGTAATAAAACACAAAAAGCACTTTTTTTACCCTACAAATTTTATTCTTTTTTCTTTTTTTTTATACAGTTTTTTATGGAATATATTTAGAATATATTTACTGTGTAAAAATCTTGGGTATATTTGCTAATGTATTATTCCATCTTACTTACCTCAAAAAGTACTTTATTTGTTAACATTGCTTATTAAGAAGTTCGTCATTATTGCAACAATCACTAATGTTCAAGATAACTTGCCAAGTTGGCAACTCTAATTTCGCTTGTTTCATATGCACTGAATTGGCAATCATATACTTTGTTTCATATAATGTTGCCAATAGGTTGCGATAATATGCAAGTACCAAAAGTGCTATGTACAGTGAAAATCGTTTAACACAAAACTGAGGGGACTGAAATATTTTTTGATGTTAAAGGATATTGCAAAAACAAGCATATATTCAACAAAATTAAGTTTATTAGAGAACATTTTATTTATATAGATGTGTACATATGTGTGTGCATGTTTTTAATAAAAATCAATGAAACAGACATTTACTAGAACTTAATGAAATTTAATACAAATTTTTTAAAGTTTTTTGAAAAATAAAACATTTGTTGAGTTTTTGGAAAATAATCTGATACTTTTCTTTGCATTTATTTTTTAGCATCAAATTGTTCAGTGTCCTTCATTTTTTTATCATTTCACCTTTGGAATGTGCTTATTTTGGATGACATGGGGATGAGAGATGCATTATTCACTTCATTTTTGTTGTCAGAATCTGCATCAGTGCTATTTTTTTAGCTTTGAAGAAGCTCTAAAATGTCCTTGTCTGCCATAATTGGGGCTTTACACACATTATCTATTGCACCGAATTCTTCCAATGATACAGTAGGACAGTCCAATAATACAGAAACTTTCTCAAACATTTCTTTAAGTGTCTGGTATTTTCTGTATTTTGTTCATTCCCAGAAGGGGAAATATTTTTGTGTTAAACAATTTTTGTTTTGTGTTAAGAGAAAAAAATGCATGAAAATACATAGTAGTTTGTCAGAACCATTGTATTATCTTGTGTTTACCGATATTTCATCTGAAACATTTTCATGTTAAATGTGTTTCACTGTATTTAATTACATTAGATATTTTTGCAGGTTACATATTTTCTACAAGAAAGCATTTACAAATTCACCAGTTACACTGCCATCTAGTTTGATTTTTCAATCATATTTTATAACATCGGTCTTTTTAATTATTACTTTAAATGTATTTTGCAATGTGTTTCATTTTATAGCAATAAAATATATATTGATTGAATACAGAATTCATTTTAAAAATTGTATTTAAGATTTTCAATTGAATCATGTCAGGGGTTAGTCATTTGCATTCTATATTACACAGTGGGAAATATTGTAAAATTGTACAGTGTATTACAGATATAAAATGTAACAGAATAATAGATGACCGTAATTCACTGAATGTTATTATTTGATTAAAGAAAACCTATATAAAATGACAGGAATTGGAATAATCTGTGATATTTGTTTATCTCTTTAGGCTTTACAGTTAGTTTAAAATATTTGTTGTTGTTACTTATGCCACATGATATAGACCGTAACATCAGATCAAGGCTCACAAAGTTCATCGTCACATTGGGCTAAATTTTTATGCCTGTCATTAGCCCATTTAACTGATGTTTTAAATATTAAAACTGATTTATTAAATTTATGTGTTGATGTATTAGTGAATAGTACTATAAAAATCTGAATTACAACTGTACTTTTACAACTGCTATATTAATTATTTTAAATTTTTTTTAAAAATTAAAAAAGTATATTTTTTTAATTAAAAAGAACTGGTACATATGTATTATGCTGTTGACCAATTTTACTAAACAAAAAAAAACATTGCCAATTCAAAAAATGTGACAAGATTCTTTCATCCTTATTATTACTGTCTTCGATCATACTAGAGAACGACTTTCGTAATTGGCTGTATATTGCAACATTTGGCAACATCTTTTGGTTTGATGAAATTGGTGGACAGTGTAATATAAAAGTACCAAAATTAAAAATACATTCTATTTCAACTTATTTTTTCCTCTTAAGTTCATCACAGCTACAATAAGAACTTTAAATATTTTTGTCAAGAAAAGAACCTGTATTTCTAGAATTTCTTTAAAATAATCTAAACAACTTTACAGTTACCCTATATAACCATATTCTATATGAGGTATCTGAGTATTAAATATTGCAATTTTTTTCCAGGGGTTATTACAAGTGGAACCAATTATTCAATTCATTTGATGAATCAAAGCTATCCTTTGTGAGTAAAGCTTAATTTTTTTCCATTTAATTTTTTCTTTTTATCTCATAGATTAAATGTATTTAGGTAAAGACTGTGTAGAGATTCAGAACTACATTGTATAAAAAATTATTATTCAAATATTTCCTAGATAGTAGTTTTATTAGAAAAGAAACATCTTTTACAGATTATGAATGATTTTACTTAAAATTCAGTTTCAGGCATGCATATGTATTATTTACTTTAAGTTGTTCAAAAGTTTTTCATGAGAATTTATAATTTTTCATAATGTATTGAATTATGCATAATAGTATTTGTAGCTTCATCTAAATGAAATTAAGTTTTACTGTACAAAATTGATGCTTGCATATATTTAAGAAAAAAGTGAAATTTTAATTCTGTTTTTAAAAAGTATTTAAAGAACTATTAAATATTAAATTTCCAACTATTCTTTTTCCTATGGAAACTATTTTATTGCTGTCTTCTGTTTTAGAATGGTCTCTTCATTCAGTTTACACTTGGTTGCACAAGTGGCTTGTATCCAAAAAGCGTTTTCTAGGAACAAAGATTCCTATTTTGCTTTTTAAACGATTCAAGCTATGGAAAGACTCCAAATTCTTTGTCGTATGTGAGTTGGCAGGATGGATTTCCATATTTAGATATCAAATTTAATTGCTTTTTAAAAGTGTAAAAGTCTTACTTAAAGATGGTCCTGTCTAATCATTTTAAATTTTTGCTATCTATTTTGATACCAAAATTAAGTCAGACATTGTCTATTTTGATTTGTAATTTAAAGAAGATTCAATTGCTAATAAACAAGTATAAAGTTTTTCAACTACATATAAATTTTCATATTAAATTTTAAATAATTCTTAGAAACATCTTTCTGTAAAATAGTGAAAAGATTTATTTTATATTCAATGATTATACAATTACATGAAATTTAAATCAATGTGTCAATATGTAGTTTTTAAGAATCTTGTAGAAATAATCTCCATTTAGTTGAATTGTTCGTATTAAAATTTCTAAATTAAATTGCTCTATTGCTTTCTGTTGTTATAAATAGTAATTAGTTATATACAGAATTTAAATACCACCTAAAATTTTAAATTATGTGCTATATAAACTTTTGCATGTGTCTATGCAAATTTTCACTTTTTTAGTTGTAAAATTTTATATATATTGCAGCCCTAATTCTTACTTTATGGATAACTAAAAAAAATTTAGCACAATTTTTAATATGTCTGTCACAAAAAATTTAAAATTATATTTTAATTATTCTTTATTGTGTTTCTAGGTAGTCTCATTCAAAAGTCTTTAAAATTATAATAATTGCACACATATGCATGTAATGTGTGGCAGATGTAATTTTATGATTTGTTCTATAATTCTTCTATAGTGATATGTTAAATACATGTGAAAATAAAAGTAAAGAATGAATCAAAAACATGTGGTTTAGTTTAGTTACAGTTTGAAAATAAGGTTAAGGATTCATTTTTAAAAAGAGCATTGGTAGCTTGAAGGCAGGCAGATATGCAAAGATAAATTCATAATTGATGTACTGTATGTTCAAGATTTCAGTCCCATCAAATATCATGATGTGGACTGAGAGAAACTACAACTTATTAATATCGTGTGTTGACCTTGATATTCTCATATAATTTTATTTTGGAATTCATTAAGTAAATTATTAGTTCAAGTGTGCATTACATTCTTTTCATATGTCATTGTTTCAAAACTTCAAGATATCTTTATAATAATTTTTTTACATAGTATAATGTATTATTAAATTTAATTTAAATATCATCCTCTAAAAATATTTATTGACATATATTTAAAAAAGAATTAGTGATATCTGTTCAAATATTGTATGAGCTATATAATCATGAGTGATTTTAAATGTGTTTTGTACTCCTACATATGCAAGTTGATAAATTTAAAATTTCTTTTGAATACTTTGACATGAAATATATTGAAATATCTTTTCAGAATTAGGTGACAAGTTGTATATTCAATCATAAAATTATGACAGTGACTTACAGTGCAGAAGTTGCTACTAGTAAAGGATTTGGGTGCTTCTGGAAGTTACTGTTCAGGTAATTTGATAAATATTTAAATAACATGCATTATAAATTTCTGGATATTTCCTGTACTTTGAGTGATTTGAAGTTTGTGAAGGTCATTTGTAAATGTCGTTGAAGTATTTACTGTTACCTTATGTTAAATATGTTTCGTTTACATAAAAAAATAATTACCGAAAATCCGGCATATAATGCTCATTTCTAAAACAAAAAATGAGATAGAAATTTATGGGTGCACAATATACATCAGGTATAAAATGATACATCTAAAAATAAAAAAAGTGATGAGTATAAAAAAAATTAAACTTCTACAGGGATCAGAATACTATATATTTGAAATTAATGACATACCTAATGAAGTTAAAGGGTTTTGTGATTCTAATAGTATACTATTTTTCAAAATCCTGGGCTAATAACTTGAATTAAATGACTTAAAAATACTAGCATTATACATGCACCCTTTTGGTTCCTTTGTAAAAAGGGGGTGCACGTTATATGGCAAATATACCTAAAAGTTATGCAGCTTGGAAGTATAGGTGCGCTGTTTACGCTGGAGTTTGTGGTAATAAATTTTTAATTAACACATTTTTTGTACCATAGAAGTTCCATCTATTTTCCCTTACACATATATAACAAAAGCAATTTATGCATGATGGTAACTAATGATGACTAATGGTAAAATAAATTTTTCTCATGCTGAAAATAAGATTTATCCATTCACACACACATACGTACACAAATGTATCAGTGAACAGACTATTATTACTTTTTTTAAGTTGTCTCTCAATTCAAAGTTACAATTTTCATGTCTATGTTGCTATTACTTTGTAAGTTTTTCTGTTATATAGAAAATTTTGTTTAATTGCTATAATCTTTGCAGGATTCATTTATTCATTGTTGAGTTACTTTTGTTATATATGTTTATTAAATGGATGAAATACTTGCAATTAAATCATTCAGTATTTTTTTTTACCAAGAACCATTATTAGCTATCAACTGTTTAAAGGAATTTGAAAGAACCTAATTTTTAAGAGCTTGTAAGTGTCTATAATTTTATAAGTATATTGTGAAATCTCTTGTACTTACAGTATTTAGGCAACTTCTTTTAACTTTATATTTTGTGAATAAATACTGAATTAAGTATCAAAGCTTTTACTGCATTTGTTGTATTTTATCTGCTCATAAAGCCAATAAAAATTATTTAAATATGTTTTACATTTTGACAGGATAAATGCATAGAAGAATATAAATGTAAAATTTATATCAAAAATTTTTCTTACTTGATTTATTCAATATATCAATTTTTCCCCTTGAATTATAGATGGAGAGGAAGCATTTATAAGCTGCTGTGGCCAGATTTAAGTTTATATTTGGCATTCTATTATTTCCTAAGCATTATATATAGATTTACTTTAAGTGAAGGTCAACGAAGGTAAGTATTTATTAAAGATGTTTCAAATTATATTATGAATACAAATTGATTTTAAAATATTTCACTTAAAATTTATAAATTTTGGAATTTAAATTGTATGCACATATTTTCTTTAGAAGTAACTACTTTAATATTTAAAATAATGTTTATAATTTGGTATGTTTTTTTTTTGTAAGCATTGTATTTCAAAAGTCATCATCAAGGATTTCTTAATCAACATTTAAACTCTTTTGCTCAATATTTAGATGTTAAATTAAAGGAATACTGATAAGTTATGCCCCCCCCCAAATAAATTTCTCAATTTTTAGAATGTATAAAATTTACATAAAAATGCAATCAAATATACTTTTGGAGGTTGTTGTCATATCAAAATTATTGATTACAAAGAAAGGGAATAACCACATATTGTCAATTACTGCTTTTCAACTTATTGTAGCTCACAAAAATAACTGTTCAAAAACAGAATTTTAAACTCAAATATGCTTTTTTGTCTGTTGTTCAGATGGATTGAAATCTCCTTAAAAATAAATTTTAAAATTGATGCTGCAATTGATTTATTATTAACCAATTCTGTAAAAAAAAATGAGTCTGCATGTTTTTTGTTATATGTACTTTGCTTAATGTTTTTAGCTATGAAATGAAGATAAGGTATATTTCCAATTAGTTAAAAATAAAGAAAATTGTGATAAAAATAATGATAAATGTGTATGAAAATAAATTATTTTGAAAACATTTATTACTGATGAAAATATGAATTACACAAATGCTATAAACTATACTGCCAAAAAAGTTACTTTATTAATTTTCTCTAATTTTTTTTACCTTAAAAAACACAAATACCTTGTAAGTTTTAGGCTGTACAGTTGATTTTTCATTATTACCATCTGTTACTCATTTTTTTTCTTTTTTAAATTTTGATTTGTCATGAGGTAGTTTTTTTTCATCATTAGGATAATCTATTCAAATTGTTAAATTATATCAAATAATTTTTCACAGTGAATTTACATTAATTATACATTCAGAAAATCATGTTATGATCCATAATGTATACAAAGTTTTATGAAGAATAATTCATGTTTATATTTTAACTGAATTAAGCACAAATATAAATACATCAAAATATTTATTTTCTGCATGAAGTAATTATTGAATGGTTCTTTTTCTTCTATATAGGTATTTTGAAAAAGTTTCATTGTACTGCAAAACATATGGAGATCTTATTCCTGTTTCGTTTATTTTGGGTTTTTATGTATCCATTGTAGTGAAAAGGTGGTGGGACTCTTTCAATTGTATTCCTTGGCCAGATACCTTGGCTTTTTTTGTCAGTGCATATATTCATGGTCAGGTAAAGTATTTGTTTGGTTCCTAATTTTTGGTTTGTGAATTTAACAATTTTTTCCATAATTAATGTTTAACTTTTATGAAAAAGCTGAAGGTAAGGTATATTTTCTGAAGTTGTAAATATATTAGAATTTATGAACTGAGCAATTTATTTTTTCCATAAACAAACCCTCTTTTTCCCTTTTGTTTATTATAAAAGTTTTTATAGAAATTATATTAATAAGTTTAACAAAAGGGGGGGGGCATTCTGAAAAGAGTGTATTTTTTTCTTTTAACTTTATACAGATTAGTATAAAATTAATTTTATATATCTGTCTATGAAATTGCAGCTGTTCTGTAAAAAAAAATAGGCAACACCCATGTAAATTTTGTATGTATTGTTCTGAAAATTTTTTCTGGTAAATAACTGTATCTTATAAGTTTAAAACTTTCATTGGAATAAAGTATGTTATTGCTTAAGAAATTTTTTGGATTGAAAATTGTAAAGATTAAATTATTTCTTTAGCAGAATACTCATTAAGGTGCACCATTCATAATTATTTTTTTAAAACATACATTTTTTAGATTTTTTTTAAATATAAATACCTGAGAATAAGGGGGGGGGGCGGTATTTAATGCTTTTTTACTATACACACATCTGATTTTCATTTTCCATCTCTAATTAAAACTTTATACTATTTATAAGTATAAATTTTTCTTGATAATAAGAAGCCAGAGAAAGTCTCAAATAAAGTATCCCACAAAAATCTGTCCTAGGATAGATGTTTCTAGAGTTTACTTTGTGTATTTTTTAAATTGAAAAGTATGAAATATTATTGGTTAGTTTTCAAATAATTACCAAATGTATTGAATATTTATAAATTTGCCTTTAAAGTATAACAGTGATACTTCCTGTCTGAGAATTAACAACTACAAAGATTCTAATTTATTAATGAAATTTTAGTTGATATTAATGTTTGATCAAAAACTGAATGCCTTCTGTTCATAAATATAGCAAATTAAGCTTTCAGTACATTGGGATTAAAATATCTAGAATCATTACATTTATTGGGGATATTAAAGAAACTTAATTTTTTTCTTTGATTAAAACTCTTAATTTTGAATTGTTTAAAAATTATATTATCTATAAAACTTTGTTTTGCAAAAGTCTATCGAAATAGTTTAAAAATATGTTTGTTTTCCTTTGAAATAATTTACTACTGATGATATATAAATTATGATTTATCTCTTAGGATGACAGAGGACGATTGATGCGAAGATCCATAATGCGTTACGCAAATCTTGCTTTTGTGATAACCCTGACTTGTATCAGTCCTTGTGTAAAGAAACGTTTTCCTACCATGGATCACTTAGTTGATGCAGGTGATAATTAATTTTTTTGTAATCATTAAAACTATTTCTTAAATATTCTTTCTTTTACATGCACTTTTAAAATCAATGTATGTACTAAGACTCCTAACCAATTTATTACTGTTAGATATTTTATAAATTAAATGATACACTTAAAATTACCTGATAGTTTTAAAATTAAATGTTTAACTTTTTCCAGATTTACAAAACATAAAATGAAATTTCAATTCAGTGACTATTCTAAAATTTTTTGGTTTGTTGCAGAATCATATATACAAAGAATTAAATGCATATATGAAACTAGTATCTCTTTTAGGAACATTATTTACATTGTTTGAAAATTATGGACTGTATAAGTTTTTAGTTTAGTGGCTTAATCTTTTTTTTTTTTTTCCTAATGGGGCCTGCACATTGGTATTTTAACCTTTGCAGACCTAGTACATTCCCCAGGAGCTAGTATCACTTTTTAGAGCTGCACTGTATAGGCAATACCAATTACCATGAATAATTTTGATGCCCAGTTTACTCTCCAGAGGGAGGCTGAGCTCTTGACAATGCAAACTTGTACTAGGATTTAACTTTGCAGAGAGCACCCAAGCCAAACAGACACTCTAAGGATCTTTTACTTTATGTGTAATCATACTACATGGCTGCTGTCGATTTTCTGCATCATGAAAATTAACTGACTTGGGCTGGGGTTGAACCCGCAACCATAAGTGCAGAAGGCCAGCGACAAACCAACCACGCCACCCAGCCAGCTGAGTGGCTTAATCTAATTTATTTAGTTTTTATTATTAGTAATAGAATATTAAGTAATTTCAAACAACTAAAAAAAGATAATTTAGCCATTTAATTGAACTGGTTGTGTTTTCTTCCTCCTTAAATTAACTTACATAGAGAGAGTGAATGAACTTTGCATTTTAAATATTTGACATACTGTCATATACTCAAATCATAGTGCTTAGTTATTTTTGAACTTCCTGTACTATGTAAAAAAAATATATGATGAATTACAATTTTTTATTCACTCGAAGTTCAGTTGACTCAAAACTTTAAAATTATCTAATTAAGTAATTTTAGATACATAGTAAAATTTTTTAAAAAAATACGTAGAATCTCATTTATAAGTGAACAATTTCTGTAGTTTAATTTTTATTACATTTGTCTGATTTAAAATGGAAAAGCTTATCTTGTTATAAAATTGATTTATTTTACAAATTTAATTGTGCTTATGTAAACTGTTGTGTAATTATTTTAATTCTATTCATTATATTTGCATACAAATTAGCAAAAAATTAGTTATTTTTGTACTAAACATTCTCTTATTTAATCACTTTCTAGATTATACTTTTACACTTCCTATACTTTTTCATTCAAATGCTTTTTAACTTTTAATTTTCAAATTTATTTTATATTTTATAATAGGTATACTTTTGCCTAATGAGAAAAAAGTCATGGAACAGCTTAAAACAACACATTCCACATATTGGATGCCCTTAGTTTGGGCATCCAGCATCGCCACCAGAGCACGCAAAGAAGGAAGAGTGAGAGATGATTTTGCTTTGAACACGTTAGTTGATGTAAGAAATTTTATTTTTATTTAGAAATTAGCTTTTACCCGTGACTCCGCTCGCGTTAATGTCTTTAAATAACTGTCAAAGTCGTAATCATTATCATTAGAAAGTAAGTAATATAATATGGTAATTTTTTTATTGCTTGACTGGAACCAATAAAATTTAAAATTCTAAAATTGAGCTTAGTTTTAAAAAAAAACTGAAAGTGTAATTTATTATAATAATTAAAAACAAATATTCAGTAACTTAAACTATTAATATTTTTAAAAATCGAAAGTATCTACATTTAATCTATAATTCCTCTTTAAAAGAACTCAAAACAGAATATTATTCTAAGATGCTACTGTATACCATATTATATGTTCTTCCATCAGTTGCTAATATGTGATGATTTGGGCATTGGACACACCGATCAGGCTACATATAGTTGGCCATGGGGAAAACATTGCTTTTCGAAATGCACCCCTGCTACCGGAAATGTTAGCTTTGTTAATAGCAACAGTAAAACTGGAAATTGAACTTGTTTGAATTGAAATGGTAGGTCAGTGGGGATACTTAGAATTTGAGGTATGATGAGACTATCCCTTTTCATGGCATATGTTCAAATATTGGCACCAAGTATATTCTGCATCAGTTTTGTGATTCAAAGCCTCGTTCCTTTACATAGTCGAGGAGCATCGAGATTTTGCATAACTGGTACATTAGTTTTAATTTAAGTTTATGTGAGGGTATACCTGAGTTCAAATGAATTTGAGAACTCGTGGGATATGAAGTGCTTTGTTCTTTATCCATGATTGTATTCATTGATAAATGTTTCTTCAATTCCCCCCGCCCTCCCCCGTACGTCGTTTGAATTTTTAATGTTGATTTTATGGACAATGTCATTGTTAGGCGCCAATATTGATCTTGCGAGCAACCACTGATCCCTATTTAAATTTTGTTGCAAGCCCAGGTAAATTTGAGCAATAAGATTTCCATCATTTTCTCCTGCATTACAAAATTATCTGAAAGTAAAATATAGCCTCCAGCATTTGCGTCCAAACATCCATAACCAATTTTCTATTGCGTCTCTGCATAATGTTCCGAATCTTCGTCATTATGAAGATGCACTCTCATATTCGTTTTCAGACTGAATTTTTCAACTTTTCCCCATAAGCCTGAATTCACCAGCCAATATATAATAAAGCTACCATTCCTCCTATAATATCTGTACTATCTCGTAAATCCTGAAGAGTCCGATTTAACGCTTCTATAGCTTTCTTGTGAGACGTCGTACTTTCATCCCATACTAAAAGCTTACATTGTGGAAGCATCCTGCCTTGAGAGCTATTTTTTCTGAAATTTCAGATGAGTAAATCTTCAAATGCAAGATTAAGCAATAATTTTAAAACCGTAAGTGCAGTACGACTGTTGATCAGTAAAATCGTGGCTATACCAGAAGAAGCCACAGCAACTGCTATCTTCTAGGTTTTTCTGATGGCCATTAATAATAAGTTTAGCAAAAACGTTTTTCCTGTTCCTCCAGGGGCTTCGAGAAAAAAGAGTGTACCACTGCTGGATTCTATTTTGCGTAACACTTGTTGGAAAACGTGACTTTGTTCTGGAGTTAATTGAGGGATAAATTCTGTTACTTGATGTTGCCATGCTATAAAATCATAGTTTAGTTCTCAAGCAATTTCATTATCGAAGCCATTTCCGTCAACACGTCTAGGGCTAATCATTCCAAAATCATGTAACTTCTTCCTAACCATTCTGAAAACCTTTATTACGTTTCGTGGTAGATGTGTTCATTGAAAGGCATATTTGGTTGTTTTTTGTCGCAAAATATCTTCCGCCATGTAGTCTTTGTACTTATTCCGAAAATTCAAAGTAATAAACACTTTCAAAACTAATCAAAACTACTACAGTAATCAAAACTTTTTGTGAAACTGTCAATTAATATCACCATTGAATTTTCAATATCACGCACGCACAATTCGCTAAAACTTTATTTCGTTTCCCTCTTTAAAAAGCGGGAGAAAATTTGCATTAAAATATCTGTGATTGTCGGAATAGAGAACTTATTAGCCAACTTGGCGATATTTCTCGAAGTTTGAGTTTGACATTTAACAAACGTAACGTAATAAACATTAGACGTTTAATAAAAAACCATTAAAAAATTGCTTTTTGTAAAGATGCTAAATTACACTATGTTTCAGTTATTTGTTGCAAATGTGAGAAAATTTTTATTAAAATTTCCATTATTGACTAAATGCATAATTTTGCGCCAACATGGCGGGGAGTAAGCAACGTCAATGTTTTACCCGCATAGTTCCCGTTCCCGTAGGAATATGGAGATAAAATGTATCTTATGTTACTTGCTGATAATGTAGCTTTCCATTGGTGAAAGAATTTTTAAAATCGGACCAGAAGTTCCCGAGATTAGCCGGAACCGACAGACAAAAATTTTAAAAATTGAATTTTTGATATAAGTACATTATATACCTTTAAATGCATTTAGCAAAAGGTTGCTAATTTGAAATTACAAACAGACACTTCAATTTTATTTATTTGTATAGAAAAGCTTGTATTAAGAGTATTCAACTGGCTTCCTTATATTTTATAAATGATTATCTTGTAATGATCCATTATTGCTAATTTCTCTTTTTTTCTCACTTTTTAAAAATTTCAAAATAATTT